>CAKNYM010052346.1:267333-289660 GCA_932195095.1 Andricus curvator | reverse complement strand
TATATATATATATATATATACGACATAAATTGCCTTATCAAATGCTCTCCTTCTTTTCTTCCTTCTTGGCAGTGATGTTGTATTCGGACGGAGCCGAGAATTCGATCACGAATATAGTTCGTTTCTCGAAGTCTTGGAGAACGATGTCAGGCTTCGAGTGTGCAACGGAGACTGCTGTCCGAAAATCGTAGTTCCAGAAAATTTGGCACTTTTCGTTTTGGACAATTGACTCTACCTCCCGTGGAGCGTTCGGCAGGGCAGGGTCGCGACCAACGCCGTAAGAGCAGCAAAGATGGTGAGAAAACACTCTTAGGGCCGCATTATGTCTATAGATATACGTCGTTCCTGCGTGGGTTGGACACCCCGATAGTATGTGTTCTAGGTACTCAGCGTGTGCATGACACGCTCTGCACCTATCACTGGGAACTTCTTGACATAAAATGCGGTCACGGTATGCTAAGGTGGAAATGACACCGCCCTGGCATGCGAGAATAAAACCCTCTGTACCTGAATTAAGCCCTGATGATCTGAGGAAAGCAAAAGTTTGCTCCTTCGACAAGGACCATAAACTGAGCAATTGATGGTCCAGAGGTCGGACTCTTGCGAGATAACTTTACGCAGGGAGGCATCCATTTCAGCCAGATCTTGGGGCTGAGGAAGAACTTGCATGTTAATGTTCCTTCTTGTCCTCCAATCGCGATCATCTCTCAGAAGGTGCCTGCTTTCTCCGGTTGGTCTTAATGTCGCTTCCTCATCTTCGTCTGCAGCTTGATCGAGCAGCGGTTGGGAAAGCGCTTTGCGTACATATCCATTTTTCCGGAGGTAGTCGGCTTGATTTCGCAAAGACTGATGCGAAACATGCTAAAGCTCTGGGTGTTTCTGGCACCACAGAGTGTGCATACGTATAACTGATTTGGAATCTACAGATTTATTCTCTGCGCTCCAAAAAAATGTTTAAAGAATGGAAAATGGAAAAATGATTAACTCCTTTGTGAATAGAAGAAGAATTTTTTCCGGTTATTTGAAAACTTTTCTCTGATATGAAGCTGGACAAATATTTCAAAATTGAAAATTGTCTGACTCTAATGAATTTGCTTTTTTTTTAACAAAAAAGTACTTTTAAGCTATTCCTTAGCTTTTTCAAACCATGAAGGAAACATCCTGAATGAAGCAACACTTCAGAGAAAAGCTACTATTAAAGGTACGGCACGTTCCAAAAATTCCGATTTTGACTCAGAATGAGTGTCATAACTTTTTTAGTTTTCAATTAAAAAAAAAACAAGAAATTACTTTTAAGTTTTTATTGAGCCCTATCGGTTCTCCAAAGGAGCGCTTAAAAAAAGCAAACCTATACAAAAACAAACCCTTGGCAAAAAACGGCGGGTCCAGTAAAAGCTGGATCTGACAAAGAAAAAAAGGACCATAATCTTCTACAGTGGACATGAGTTAGATCAAAATAATAAGTATAACAAAAGGAGTGTCAGGTATAGAGTATTTTTCGTTTTGTGGGTACGTAATTTTTGAAAATAAAGGTGACGACCACAAAGTAAAAATTTTAAATTCCTAGAACCCAATGTTTAGCCAGTTTCGAGAAAAACGACTTGAAAGTTCTCGCTGCCGATCTTATGGACTAGAGAAATATATATTTTAACTAGCCGAGTAGCTCAGGCATATATTTTTTGGGATAAGATCCAAGGATTACTTCATGGTTAAAAGAAAATAAATAAAAAATTGTGGCCCCTAATATGTATGTGATTCAATGAGCCTGGGGGGCAAACTTCATTTTTAGCTTATGAATCCATAAAGTATGATTTGAACAATACACCTTTACTCTAATATGCTATACACTTAATCCTCGTTACTGCCTTCCTCTATAACGGCATTCATACTATTTTGTGTAAACAATTTACTGAGAATTTTCAGCAAGCCTTACGATTTCCGACAAGTACCTTACGTGTGATAAGTAATAAATAATGGCTGCTGTATGGGAGCAGCAGCCAACTGTTCATCGATCACTAGCATATTCACACGCATATATTTAATATTCCTGCAATACTGACACTGTCTGGTCTGCAATCATGAAAAAATTTATAAGATTTGCAACTAATATGTCTTGACTGTACCTCGACCTTTAGAATATCTGCCTGCTCTTTCACAAATTTCAAATTGATAAACCCATTCTCGTTCATCATTTCAGCCAAGTACAAAACTGCTTGTGAGAGTTGATAGGGACCCGTTAATAAGATATTCAGGCCTGACTCCATTATCTCAGACAAGTCAAGAACGTCGTTGGATGAGACATTCTGAAACATAAGCTTCTTACGAAACCAGCCGTTTTTCCCAGTTTCGTTATTTAAAGAGTTTTTGACATCAAATTGATGTTTTATTCTCGTTATTATTTCTTCTTGAAGCTGTACATCGGATTGTAACGTCTTTCCAAATTAATTGTGCAGAAATGCTGCAATTTTAAAATACAGCCTAACATTCGTCAGTAGTTGGTTATCAATGACATGCTCTAGTAATCGATATTTTTGTTTAACTATTCCATTGACGGACTTCACTATCCACCGAATTTTTTCGTCGAAACGGGCCTGATTTGATTCTCTAAATATCGACGTTGGCGTCAGTGTGGTAAACCCCTTGAATTCCAGTGCTTCTTTCGCATCGCGAAACCCACGATCAAGGACGAATTTGAAGCCTTCGTTTTTTAATTGACACAATCCATTTGGATCTTCAGATTTTTTACAATTTCAGCGTCATGCAGGTTCGCATGAAATGGTCCAGCCATGTCTTGTACTCTTCTGGTTTCTGTACAGATAGTAAAAGACTTGCATAAGGGAACCTTTTTTTGGCCAGAGTAAGATTTTTGCTGGTACTCATTATTATTGCTTTTTCGATAGTGAGCATATTTATTGTCACTAATTAACATTAGCTCATCATCAAAATTGAAAAACATTTCAGAGACGTCAGTAGTGTGAAAATCAATTCGGTCACGTCTACAGATAGCAGTAGTTAAAATACAACAGTTCTGGGATACTACTGCGTAGTTCAAACTACCGTCTACAGATGGCGCCAACGGTATGTTCCCACCGGTCAGACACAATCAGTCGGCAAGGTAGAAACATGCATTACGATCAGTCAGTAAGGTAGAAACCTGCATTACCAACAGTCGGCAAGTCAGAAACATTAATTATTATCGTCAGTCGACAATGTCAAAACTTGCATTGCTGTAAGGTAGAAACATGCGTTACCAACAGTCGGCAAGTTAGGAATCTGCATTACTATAGGCATGTAAGGTAGAATCCTACATTATCATAAGTCGGCAATGTAGAAATCTGCTTCACAATCAGTCTTTAAGGTAGGAATCTGCCATAGATCCATGTCTCGGTCAATAATGTATGTCCCTACTTCACCGACTGAAACACAAGGGTCCCATGTAGGTGGCACACGGAGCAAGAAAAAAACCCAAGTTTTAGAACATGCTAGAAGTACAGGTGGAGTGTGGATAGCGATCAATAAAAGAAGACCTCAGAGCTGAGCGCAGTCAATCCATCCATTGGATCAGTGCAGTGCAGTGAAATTGCATAAGAAAAATTGTGGAAGAAGAAAGAATGTCAAGTTAAATTGAAACATTGCTAGTCTATACAATCTTCACAGTCTAGACCTAGTGCAAAATGATCCTCGATGAGTGTTTGAAACTTATTCCTAGTATTGAGCCAGCGCTAACCCTGCTTTCACCATCAAGGAATGTGCAACTGAACAAAGTGAACCGATGGAGAGATCAATGTATACAGTGTTTGAAAATAGTGCGGAAGTTATTACCATGTATATCATGAATAGCGATAAATCAGAAAAGAAAGTTTCTAAACATTATAGAACATTTGGAATGTTTCACGGTTCGTTTTGAGTTGCTTGCTAAAAAGAGAAGTAGACTTCAAAAGAAACGCAATGACATTAACGATCAAGTGCAGTGGATTGACGTCGACAAAGCATTCGATAGCCGAGTAAAAACATGCATTGTCACCAACTTGGTTCACAAGGATGTTTTTGCCTTCCTACATAACGCTCAAGTGCTCTTTGTTCTACATGTGGGTTGAACCTTGCGTGACTATAGGGCTTTGAAATTCAACACGGTGCTTAATGCATATTATCTCAAGATTGGTAAGCAGGAGCCTGATGTAAAGAACATAAAATCAAAAAATGAAGAAATATACGTCGCCACAAATTGCAAGTTATGGTTTGTGCAGAACGTGAGATATCCTATCTTGACTGAAATGGAGGACTTTCAAGGAAAAGACTCTGGCTGGACCCTACAGTCTATTGTGAAGTTGGAAGTGAACATCAATAAACTAAACCCCATGAAAGGTAGCTTATACATCAAACTTTCTAAATGAATTGAGAACAAAAAAGCATGCGTCAACATCAAAAACAATGATGACGAGTGCTTCAAATGGGCTATACTATCATACATACATTCAGTTAATAAAAATCACTTCAAACCTAACAGTTTATTCAGCTACTAGAAGTACAAGGATGAATTGAACTTCTTTGGATCTTTGGAATGGAATTCCCAGTTGGATTAAAGAATGTAGCAAATTTTGAAAATAAAAACGATATCTTAATTAATGTATACGGTTTGATAAAGAAGAAGCTGAGGTTTTCAGTGGAACCTCTTTATCTTACTTCAGAGGCGAAGGATACTTATGTATGCCACATATATCAGAAGGCCCTACATCCACCAATGAAGAAGGTCCGCGATCACTGTCATCTTACTGGAAAATATCGTGGTCCCGCGCATAAACACTGTAATCTACGTTATCAAGACTCCAACATCATACCTGTTGTATTCCACAACTTGAGCGGGTATGATGCTCACTTTATTATCCGCGACGTTCCCACACAATTTGAAGAAAAAGTAAATGTTCTGGCTTTAAATAAGGAAAAATACATCTCTTTCATAAAATATGTACATGGTACACAGATAAAATTCCGATTCATTGCCTGAATATAAAATTGTGAGTGCAATGTTTTCTCGAATTGAGATTGAGAAAGTTGAACTTCTGACGAGGAAAGGTGTTCTCCCATATAAATACCTAGACTCGAGGGCGAGACTTGAAAAAAACCAACTTTCACCAAAAGAAAAGTTTTATAGTACCCTCAATGACTCATCAATATCTGATGAGGACTATGAAGATGCAAAACAGCTATGGTGTGCATTGAGTTTTAAGACGATTGGCGAATACGTGAAACTATACATGAAGAATGGTAAGCAGGGTAGAGTGAGCCAATGCTCCAACCGATACGAAATTTCGAACAACAAATGCATGACAGTTTTCAATGAAAGTAGGGAGGTCATCTATATTTTATATTTTAAGGCAAACAACCTTTATGGTTGGCAATGGAACAACCCCTTCCTTATGGGGGTTTCGAGTGGGTTACAAATTTTGAAAATTTTTATTTCAATGTTCCAGATGATTCACCCATTGGTTATATTCTAGAAGTTTATTTGTGCTATCCACCCAAACTTCACGATGAGTATGATGATTTACCGTTTTGTCCAGAACACTCAAAATCACCAAGTTCCAGCCAGGAGAAGCTTCTTACTACTCTCCTACTGAAACAAAAGTATGTTTTCCATTATCGGGCTCTCAAACACGCTCTTGCAAACGGTCTCGTATTAATCGAAATTCACAGAGTACTTAAATTTAATCAGTCAACATGACTGAAAAGTTACATAGATTTTAATACAGAAAAGCGAGCACTAGCTAAAAATGAATTCGAAAAGAACTTGTATAAATTGATGAATATTGCAGTCTACGGTAAGAAAATGAAAAACGTACGAAAGCATGTAAACGTAAAACTCGGGACAAAGTGGCAGTGTAGGTATGGAGCAGAAGCCCTAATAGCTAAACCGAACTTCCACAGCCGAGCCATTTTCAGTGAATATCTTGTGGCTATAGAGTTAAAAAGGACAGAAGTTTTGTTCAGCAAGCCAATCTATGTGGGGTTGACAGTACTGGATGTATCTAAAATCCTAGTTTATGATTTTCACTATGGTTACATGTTTAAAAAGTATCGTTACAACTGCAAACTATTGTACACTGACACGGACAGTTTAATATATGAGATGAAGTGTCAGGATATTTATGCCGACATGAAATAAGATATGCAAAAGAATATTCAACAATTCGATACATCAGACTATCCTCGAGACAATGTTTTCGGAATGCCGCAAGCCAACAAGAAAGTTTGATGAAGAAAGGATTGATGAAATACGAATATAATGGTGAAATAATTACCGAAATTTTTGGCTTGCGTGGTAAGATGTACAGTATCCGCGTCAATGGTGCAGACTTTGTTAAAAAAGCTAAAGATGTGAAAGCAGCTGTCGATTACACTTCGCCGATTACACGGAATGCATGCGAAATTCGAAAATCCAATCTAGAACGCAATATGTGATCAGGTCAAGACTCCAAAACGTCAAAATGATCGAACAACAAAAGATTGCACTCAATTTTTACGATGATAAGCGATATTTACTCCCAAACAGTGAAGACACCGTCGCATGAGGTGCATCCAAAAATAGTGAGGTGCATAAAAAAGCTTATGCTTTTGTGGCGTAAAAGATTTGTCATAACATCTGACAAAATACAAGTGACTACCAACTACATCACATATAAGAGGGGGGTCTTCCAAGGAGACTCTCTAAGTCCGATAATTTCCTGCATCTCCTTCTTGCCTCTATCTATTGTGCTTCGAGGCAAAATCTCTGGATACCTATGTGGCCCGCCAAACAGAAGAGAATATAAGTTCAATCACCTTTTATATATGGATGACCTTAAACTCTTTGCTTCTTTAAAATAGGACCTTAGCATCCTTGTTGCGGCGGTAAATAGGTACTCTAAAGCGATTGGCATGAGCTTTGGACTGGACAAGTGTGCCTGCGTCCAGATACACCAAGGAAGACTAGAAACTACATCATCACGTGACGACCAGGATGTTCCACTCATAGGCGGAAATACCATTCAACATCTTGGTAATAGAGAAACATATACATATCTTGGAATACCTCAAGTGGAAACCCAAAATGTGCGTGTGTTGAGAACGGCCGTCGCAAAAAGGTATCGCCAAATTCTCGGAAAAATTTGGGCTTTCGAATTATCTGGGAAGAATAAGACCCAGGCAACCAATAGGCTGGCCGTTCCCATAATACTCTCCACGTTTGGTGCTGTAAAATGGAACGTCGTTGAGTTAAGGCAACTTGACCGAAGCACACGCAAGATGATAACAATCCGTCGAAGTCATCATTGTAGATCCTCCGTACCACGACTGTACCTCCCTCGAGATAAAGGGATAGAGGCTTGCTAAGCTTGGCGTGTCTTCATCGAAGAACGGTTCTGGCTACAGCTTGCTGAATTCTGAATAGCACAGATTCTCTTATGCGACTCGTACATGAACATTAAGTCGTCAATGCTGCAGCGTTTCTATATTGTGCTGCCGATAGGTTCGCATAGGAGCTTGGTCTCCCATTTGATTCCAGCGACACTATACATGGCCTAGCATCACGAACATCTTTGATTGCTGAAAAATCATGTACAGGAAGCAGAACATTCGCTCCTACTGAGAAAACATGTTGACAAACCCCTTCATGGTAAATTCTACGGCATTATACGTAGAGAAGAGCTATCGATTGGGTATGTTCAACATTTTTCTCAAGTTTGCTGGATTAATATCGAAGACTGAGGGATTTATTTTTGCCTGTCAAGACGGCGTTATAGAAACCTTAGTTTACCGCGAGCGCATAATGAATGTACCTGTGGGCAATACCAACTGCCGAGCGTGCAAGCAAGAGCCAGAAACACTTGGAAATGTTCTCAGTTGATGCTTGAAGTGTGCATGCTATAGGTACATAAAGAGACACAATGCGGCTCTAAAAGTGTTATATTACCATCTTCGGCACTTCTATGGTGTTAATCTATTGCCATTCGTGCCATACGCTCAGGGGGGACTTGAGTCCGTTGTGGAGAATGATCAGTGCAAGATCTTCTGGAATTTTTCATTCTCTACCACACAACGTATCAGTGCTATAAAGCCTGATATTGTCCTCCAAGATCTGAAGACGAAAATCATTTACGTGATTGAATTCTCGGCACCACCCGATGGTAATATCACGGCAACGGAGGAAGAAAAACGGGCGAAATATCAAGCACTTCCTTTGGAGCTGAGCAAACTGTACCAAGGCTACAAAGTCCATCTTGTAGTTCTCATAATCGGCTGTCTTGGAGGCATGAAAGCTTCATTTCTTAGCCAACTCAATAAAATCCCGTCTTTCCAGCGTTAGGCTCAGTCCATCACGAGCCGGATGCAAAAGGCTGTTCTTCTGGGATCACACAACTGGTCCCTCAACACTATTCCTCATAACATTCTACAAAGATCCGTAGCTCTAAAAAAGTATTCAGAGGTGAAACTTTCATCTCCAACTGTGCCGTCTGCTGCGTAAGGTCATCCGCGGTTAGAGACCGAACTCCAAGGAACAGTCTTGTACGAAGTCTCTCGCGTAAATTTCCCGCTCTTGCCTACTTTCTGGGATAGAAGGAGCAGGAGTGGATGACGTACACGTTCCAGTTGCGTCGGAATTGGTTGCTTGGAGGAACCATGATCGTAGCTTCCGGAGCCTACAACTTCTCATAATAAAATTGTTTAACATATAAATAATTATTTATTGATAATAATAATAAATCATAAAAATAATAATAAATCGGAAAAAAATTCCGCATAATTATGTCTACGTCGCGTCGTGATTGTCGACGATTTTTGTATGGTCATCTCACCTCCATGTACACCATTTTTACAAACATACATAGGTCCAACATGAACTCATGAATTTCGCGCATCAATGCAAACAACCCGAAATTCCTGAAAATGCGTTTGGAAAAAAGTTGTATGCGAATTTATAAGGCTGCCAGTAGAAAAAAAACGAAAAATGTGTACTTTGGAGAGCACAAACTCAATGATAATATATTCAAAAAATGAAAAATGTGCTGAAAAATACGTGTATTTCCATGTCAAATTTCAACAGCTTGAGGGCACGTGTTAATATGAACTGATCTTTGTTACATTTTGCATGTATATGATGTATAAAATTGAGCAGAGCGATGATTCTAGGAATTTGTCTACGTATTGAAATTCAGCAATATATTCCACCATATACTGATCATTAAGAAAGATGTCAATTTAAATGCATGTTTTTGATGTTTTCTCTTCTAAGATCTTCAAGAAATAGTGATTTTTTTGTATTTCAAGTTCAAGAGATGTGACATAATTAGAAAAAAAGGGAAATTTATACTGATACATATGTTACGTAGTCCATTATTAAAGAAATTTGAAGCAAATATATTTGGAACCATTCCATAGTTAAATTTGTACAGTATTATATGAAATATTTGAATATTTCTTCATCATTTTTTCATGCGATATTTCAGTCAGGATATATCCTATGTCAAACTGATAGATTGTGGCTGTAGATTACTTTGCCGAACCCAGCGTGCACCGCAAGGAGGCACTCTACATTACACCCCATGAATATGTAAGAAAACTAAAGCTACTTATAAACTGTTCTCAGCCCACTCTAAAACTATTGACAAGCGACTTACAAACTCCACTCATCTACATAGTACAGACAAACTATTTACAAGCTATTAACGAACTATCTACGAACCATTTACAAAGTGTTTTCTGCAAAACCTATTCTGAATCCTCAAATTGAGACCACTCTGAATCTGGTCTAGCACCATCTTCAAGGTGGCCACCAAATTTCTGGTAGGGTTTTGTCTCTAAATCGTTGTATTGATAATATCCCAGATACCACAGTCTTGATTCAACATGTGCATAGCAGCCCACCGTTCTTGCACCTGTTTTACATTACACACACTAACAAATAGCTCATATGAACCATCTTCTTTCAAGTGTTCTTCCATGTATGATCGTGCTGGTTTTATTTGCTGACAGCCCAAAGTTAATTCCGTTAATTCATCAAGAGTTAACCTGGGAAAATCAGTGAAAGCTTCAGCACTTATAGACCGGCAGGACGCTGTATTTCTTGGCCAAGCTTCTTCCTCCACTTTTTCTTGTAAGAAGTTTGGTTTGTACATTAAGCGTACTCGTAACATGCGTTCTGCCATTAATAAATCACTTGAATTATCAGACACACTTGGTGAACGGAAATCATTACATACAAGGCACATGCGATGCGTGCGTACCACGGTCGTACATACAGGTCCGGAAACTCCAGTGGTGGGGGTTGACTCGAAATTTGAAGCAATGTGTAGTTCTGAAACTCGCCACTGTTCGCCACCTGATGTCTATATAGTCTAGGTTTAAATATTTGAATTACGCGCTACTTTAGGATCACTGCGCCTCACGTGCGGTGGCTGCTTTCTAAACTACGCAAAACTTCAAATCGAGACATCTCTACTACATCCCCTTCACTAGAGCCCCTGGACCTGTATGTACGACCGTGGTACATACTGCCCAATACAAGGAATCTGTCTATCGGGAATCACATGATTAAGGACTTTCCACTTTTTATGAGACCATTGACTGATTCTATAACCCAGTGTATTTTTGTTACCAGTCTGGATTCATTTGCCTCAAGAGTTGTATGTTGCGATCCTTTTGCAAGAAAATGCAGCATTTTAGTTATAAAACCGAGATCTTCCAAAAACGGTGCATTGTCTTGAAAACCAAGGTCAACAACAATTATATTCTTCTCTGATGTTGAACCAGAATTTAATCATGAGCGAAGTGACCCAGATTCTGATTTCATCAAAGCAGTCAAAGTACTTGCATAATTATTTTTGCCATCAGTAAAATAAGCTCCGAATGATTCCAAAATGTACGTAAGAAATGACTGAAAATTAAACAAGAACAATGACGACCAGGGAAAAAGACACTTCAATGTGAATAAAGGCAACAGACACTTGAAAATCCACAAAGATAACAGAGGCTGGATAACCCACAGCTTTCAATTATACTACCGTAAGAGTGTATTTTTCACAAGTCATGGTACATATCATTATATGAAAAAAATAGTTTGTATATAGTTTTTGAATAGTTTGTAAACAACTTGTAAATTGTTTTAAATAGGTTAAGAACAGGTTATGAGTAGCTTTACGTTTTGTACATTATAGTCGTGGGGTGTAGTGTACATTGTCTCCTCGACGTGCATCCTGAGTTCGGTGAAATAATCTGCAACCACAATCCATCAGTTTGACATAGCATATATTCTGACAGAAACATCGCACCAAAAAATGATGAAAACATATTCAAATATTTCATGTAATACTGTAGAAATTGATCTAGAATGTTTCGAAATATATTTGATTCGAATTTATTTACTAAAGAGCAGCGTAACGTACTTATCAGTATAAATTTGCTTTTTTTCAATTATTTTACATCCCTTAACCTTGAAATACAAAAAAATCACTATTTCTTGAAGATTCAAGCAGAGAAAGCATCAGAAACATGCATTTGAATTGACATAATTCTTAATGATCGTTATATGGCGGAATATATTGCTGAATTTCACTGTGTAGAGAAATGTCCAGAATCATCGCTTTGCAATATTTTATACATCATACAGGGTGTTTTTTTTAACTTGAGACAACGAAATATCTCAAAAAATACGCATCCTACGGAAAAAATGTCTGGAATAAAAACTTTTTATTTTCGAGGGGGAAAAGGATTTGCTAAAATTTACCCCACCCCCACAGGAGGCAGGGGTGGGGGTAACTTTGTAATTTCAAATGGCAATCCCAATTTTTTATCCCAGATTCAGATTCTCCTTTACGAAATACGTAAGTTTTATTCGGAAAATTTGTTTCGATTCGCGATAGATGGCGCTGCAATTGCGAAAAATGAAATTGTTGACACTACTTTTAGCTCTACCCAGGAATAACGAGGCGGACGTAGTAGTTGTCTATTCCCTTCGGGGTGCTTAATTTCGGTGAGTCCCCTTGCCTCTCACCATCCATCGGGGTGCTTGATTTCGGTGATTCCCCTTGCCTCTCACCACAGGGATGCTTGATTTCGATTAATTATTTTACAATAAGTGCTCAAAATGGTGTCCTCGCACTTCGATGCACTTGTTAATCCGAGCTTTGAAAGATTCCACACAACTGCGAATTGTGTCTGGTGATATTTGTGCACAAGCAGACCTGATTCGCTCGATCATGTTATCACGAGTTGTGGGCACTTCTTGATACACGCGATTCTTTAGATAACCCCACAAATTGAAATCCGGCGCCGTAAGATCTGGCAGGCCAATTTACTGGACCTCCTCTACCGATCCGTCGTCCATTGAATTCGCGATTGAGTACTTCCCTCGCGATTGCCGCATAATGTGCTGGACAATATTGCAATATTGGAAGTTGATTTTCTAAAAAGTTACGATATTTTTCATCGTTCAAATTTCCATCAATAAAATACGGACCGATAAGTTGACCTCCAATTATTCCAGACCAAACGTTCACGGACCATGGACGCTGATGCTCAACTTCACGCAACCAATGTGGATTTTCTACACTCCAATAATGCATGTTGTGCCGATTAACGTTACCATGGTTTGTGAAAGACGACTCGTCTGTGAAGAGTACTAGAAAAAAGAAATTCGGGTTTCCTTGTATCTGCTGAACCGCCCATTGACAAAATGTCATTCGGGTCTGAAAATCATTGCCATGAAGTTCTTGATGCAGTGAAATATGATACGGATGATAATTATTACGTTTTAATACCTTCCAAACACTGGATAGAGACATTCCGGAATCGCGGCTTAGTTGTCGAGTACTAACATGAGGGTCATGAGTGACTGCAGCTAAAATTTCAATTTCATTATCAACTCCAGTAACTGTTACTTGACGCTTCCTTTTTTTCGGTTGTACACTTCCGTCAGTGATGAAGTTTTGGACAACCCGGTAAAAAGAAGCGCGTGAAGGAACACTTTCTGGAAAGCGTTGAGCATAAAGCGTGAGAGCATCATTGATATTCCTGCCACTTTCTCCATAAATGAGAATCATTTCAATCTTCTGTTGCTGAGATAGAATTTCCATTGTAAAAGTAATGAAGTAAGGTAATGAGGACATACAACGACACCCAAACCAACTCAAACGAACGTGACCAACAACAATAACCCAAACGAAAGCAACCAACACACCCAAATCAAATGAACACAATCAACCTTTCTAATGAATAAACGTTAAGCACGGACAGACGCGGTTATCGCTCGGCCGGAATGACGTCGAGGATTGTACACAGTGGAGACTCGATGATATGTAATGTCTACATCCAAAATCGACTGTCGTCAACCAACTGCATTCGGGAATGGTTTTCGACAGTTTTATCACTTTTACTGTCCCGTTGCCAAAAGTTCAAGCACCCCGATGGATGGTGAGAGGCAAGGGGACTCACCGAAATTAAGCACCCCGAAGGGAATAGACAACTACTACGTCCGCGTCGTTATTCCTGGGTAGAGCTAAAAGTAGTGTCAACAATTTCATTTTTCGCAATTGCAGCGCCATCTATCGCGAATCAAAACAAATTTTTCGAATAAAACTTACGTATTTCGTAAAGGAGAATCTGAATCTGTGATAAAAAATTGGGATTGCCATTTGAAATTACAAAGTTACCCTCACCCCTGCCTCCTGTGGGGGTGAGGGTGGGGTAAATTTTAGCAAATCTTTTTTCCCCTTCGAAAATAAAAAGTTTTTATTCCAGACATTTTTTTCCGTAGGATCTGTATTTTTTGAGATATTTCGTTGTCTCAAGTTAAAAAAAAACAGCCTGTATAAATACACTGCTTTTGAGCAAGTTTGGTGAATGAAGTAGATTTATAACAGGGTCAAATGTTAAACTCTGTCGAGCTGCTCAAAATCCCGTGTAAAATGCTATTGTAAAGACTGTGTGTTCTCCTGAATGAAACGCTAATTCGGAAAATCGGTTTAGGGGTTTGTGAGACACATTCAAAGGAGCAATATTACGTAATTTGAGCCCAATCGGTTACTTGCCCAAAAAACGGCCTTATTCGCACTCCTCCTTTCTTTAAACTTTCGTGATGTTCATTACTGTTTTCATGAGAAGCTGAAATTTCTAACGTATTTTTCCAGTCATTAAAACCTGCAGATAGAGCTCAAGATTCAATTTTCCAGAATAACTTGCAATGTACACATATTACTGATCCTAGCGATTTGGAGTACAAGAGCCATTCCCGCGGCTTTCTGTCCCCATTCGAAAGTCTCTTAAAAAAATATAACTTCCGGCGTCAATGGTGGCCAATTTGAGAAATCCGAAAAATCGATTTTTCAAAGCTCGATAGTTTGAGATTTGAGCCCTCAGTACTTTCAGCTGAAAAAAAATCTGATTTATATTTGTCCGCAAAAATGTTTTCTGAATGAAAATTTAGCTATTTTGTTTATTTATTTATTTGAACAGCTTAAGCTCAACAGTCAATGACCAATTTTAGGGCTGCCTTTACAAGAATTTTACCGGTTTCTAACCGTGAATCTTATTATAATTACTATTCCTATTTCTATTCACATTTTAACTTATCTCGATGTACTTGTCACATATTCGCAGGCCTTGTTAGTAAATTCAGAGATACTTATGAAGAGCAGATCAATGTTGGGTATTCCCAAACACATTCGATTTATATTATTGCATAATGAGTGAAGTGGCGATCCCTGCATCCAACCAGTGGCAGCTATGGGCAAGTAAAATGGCAACTGTGATCTGTTGCTGTATTTTGGAACCGAGATTGGCAAGATCGATAAGCAGTAAGGACAGTCTACAAGTCGTCGGACAATTTTAAATAAAAAAATGATTGCCATAAAGGTTCGCCTATTTTCGAGCGTCCATACATTATATCTTTTAATTATCTGATCATAGTCAGAGCCTGGTGGAGGATAGTAGCCATCCTCCCTATACGAGAGGAACTTTAGAAATCGTTTTTGGCATTTGTCTATTGCCGCCACATACTTGGAGTGCCGGGGTGATCAAACCACCGATGCGTATTCCAGCTTCGATCTGATCATTGTGTTAAACAGGGTTTTTAATGTACTCGCAGATTTGAAATTTTTACAAATTCATATTCAACCTAGAAACACTACCCGAATCGGGTAGTGTCACGCCTACCCCGAAAGGGAAATGGCTTAATGGTATACATACATACATAACATAAAACCCAGCGTTTTGTTACCGCTGCTTATAAGTTCTTCGATTTGTAATGTGAACGTATTTTGTGGGTCACATAATATGCCAAGGTCACGAATTACTTGCACTCTCTCCAGAATTATACCCTCTATGCAGTAATCAAATTTGACAATTTCCTTTTTGCGTGAAAAAGTCATAACTTTGCATTTCGAGATGTTCAAATCTAGCGAGTTTTTTCTGCACCAATTTAGAAAATTTGCAACATTATTCTGCAGGACGTTACAATCATGCAAAGAAGTAATTGGAAAAAATATTTTTTCATCATCAGCGTGCAGTATGTGGTACACAAACGGATCCATATCTTCATCAACGTCATTGAAATAAACAGCAAATAATAGTGGCCCGAGAATAGAGCCTTGCGGGAAGCCCGAGGTAGGAAAAAACGGTTTCGATGCATAATCACCATACTGTACAACATTTCTTCTGTCAATGATATACGATTGTATAAGTGATAATATTTTGTCTGGAAGCCCAATCCTTCACAATTTCATCATTAAAATATCATGATCTATGGAGCCAAAGGCCTTACTGAGATCCGTATATACTACATCCCCCTGTCAAAATTGGTACAACATAGAGGTTATAAGTTGAAAAAAAGTCACCAAGTTAGTTAAAGTTGATCTCTTAGGAACAAATCCATGTTGCGCATACGAAACAATAGTTTTGAAATAACTTCATATTATGTCATAAATACAGATCTCAAACACCTTAGAGAACCCCTTCAGTATAGAAATTGGCCTATAATTTACTATATCAGATTCATTGCCTTTTTTAACGCTGGATAAATTCTAGTAGACTTCCAAATCGTAGGAAATTTGCCCTTCAAGAGTGCAAGATTAAATATCGTAGTTAGTGGGGTTACAAAAACAGAAGCACAGTCCTTCACAATAAAGCACAGAGTTCGATCAGTGCTAGCATTTTTTTTTTTTTTTTTTTTTGAAGAGAGAGACTTTAGTGCTTTAAGTACGTCCATATTATTCACCTGCAGTGCATCACCTATTAGTTTTACATGTTGAGACTTAGAAGAAGACCTGGGTAAGAATGTCAAGAAATCATCAACAGGTTTTTTGTAAACATTATTGAAAAATCCTGCAAATTCATTTACTATGTCATTCTGTTTATCAAAATCCAATCCTCCATAATTCATTATGCCCGGAATTTTATTTATATCAGAAAGGCTATGGACATATGTCCAAAAATACGATGGGTTTGACGACAAATCTCTTTCAACTCTTTCCACATATTCTTTATGAGTCCATGTAATCAGCGCACTAAGATTATTTCGCAGAACCTGATACTATTGAAGAATATTAGACGACTTATATTTTTTATATTTAGCGTGAAGATCATGTTTACTAGCTAGGCCATTAATAATATCTCGGATGTACCATCGCGGATATTTTAGTGCAGTAGAGTTTTTGCATTGCGGTATATGTTTCTCAAAAAGTGTATAGAGGATACTGTAAAAGCTATTGCAACATTTATTTACATCTTCATACGCATCCAAAACTGTCCATCAGCATTACTAATATCTACGTATAATAAAGGATGATCGCATTTTCTAAAGTTTAATTTTTTCTTAGTGATAGTTTGAATAAAATTGCATTTTGAAACTTTCAAATCAAGCGCTGCAATATAAATCAGAAGCGAGGGATGATATTTATCTTCTTCAATTATGGGATGTATACATTTACTTGAATTCATATCAATATTAGTTTATAAATTTAGGGCAATTGAAGTCGCCAAGAATTATTATCTTTGGTCCCCAGAGACAGCGCAGTTATATAATTACTACTATTAGTGATTCAAGTATGAGATTTGTTACGTGTGGGGGAACATATATGACCTGAATGTAAACTGTTGTGTTATGAACTTTAAGTTTGAAAAAAACCAATTTAATATCAGTTAACGATACCATATTTTGGTGTACACTTATTTCTGTACTAGGATATTTACAATTAATTCCTATCAAAACCCCCCCACCAATTTTGTCAGGTCGATCTTTTCGATAAACGTCAAAGTTGTTCAGGTCAATGAATTCACTCGAATTCATAGATAGACAGGGGCAAACCTGGAAATTTCTTTATTGATATGCTTAGTGATTTATTTGCGTCAGGCGATAACAAACCTTCGGGCGTCCCTGGTGAGACTGACATTTTTTGAAGAAACTGCAGCTTCGATTGGTAGTTTCATATTTTCAGGAACTAAGTTTGAGCAGACGGTGAGTGTGATATTATCGTTGAGCATCTTCTTCACTTCTTTTTACTCTAATTTTTGCATAGGTGTCTTGTCCAGGGAAACTCTCATCTCATGGAGAAGATGCAGTTTGGTTTGATCTCCTCGTGTAGCCAAGAACTGTCGGAATGTTTTCATTGCCATCGTGTCCGATCGGAACACGCGTTTGATGGGACGTGGAGACGGAGCATCCTGAGAAAATTTCCCAATGCGAATGAGGTACAGCTCATCCACTTTTATAGCCGGATTAAGAGTCTTAAAAAAGTTGAATATTTTAACTGAGTTATACTCCTTACCCGAAAGCTTATTTTCATTGGGGACTTCCTCTGCCTCAAAAATAATTAAGTTTTTGGTTCTAGAAAGACGATCTTCAATTTCTCGCATGCACTGGGAGGCTGCCATATTAGTGTCATTTTTTACCTCATTTTCCAGCGTTGAAACATTTTCTTTAATTTTCAATATGTCCTTTTCCGCATTATCGACAAGAGTAGTGGTAGCAGTCTCAATTTCTCATCAAAGACGTTAATTTTTGCTGTTAAGGCATCAACAGATACTTTGACTGTATTAAAATCAGTCTGCATTTTGCCTCTTAAATTGGTGAACATGCGATCTAGATTATCTTTTGAGATTGAGTTGGAGGTGCTCGGATTGGACGAGATTGGTCTCGTACTGGTCTGGCAGCACTTGCCATAGCACTTGCCGTCTGTGAGAGGTTTCGCCAGTTTGGCACATCCAGGATGATAAAGCAATCCACATTTTTCGCAGGCTACATAATCCGTTGCAATGACGCTTGCACAATATTTGCATTTGCGCTCTTCAGATCCTGGTGGCATTTTTCTCTGAATATTATCGTTATAAAATTTTGGAATTTAAGTGTTGTTATGGTTCGTGTGTATAAACATACAAGACAGCCAGCTGTTTACACACTATCTCACTCGGAATATCAATAATCTCGGAAGTAAGCCGAAAGACACCTGTTTCAAAGTCAAGGCCACGCAAATTCCATATGCCTCGTGTTAATAGATAGAAGGAGAACGAATGAAACCATCACTTTTTATTTGAGATTTAATTGGCTTTGATGCAATTTTAGTACATAAAAACTTCACAATCCATGCACAGTGGACAGGATCAAGCACTGAGCACTGTATCCAGTTCAATAGTTAACATACAATCTGGCCATACACGATTTTGACATTTAGGCTAAAGAAAATGATTTCTTTCAAGTCAAAATTAATCCTATCTAATAAGACGCACTAAGTGCATACACTAAACACTTTTGCACCTCTCCAAACATTACTATAACTGCCAAATTAAGCAAAAAACCGGCACGCAAAGAAGAAGATTTATTTTTCTAACTGACAATTCTGCTATTCTATATTTGGTCCAATATTTATGATTTTCAGTTGAAAGTTCATGTATTTCGTTGAAAATTTATCTTTTCTTATAGAAAGGTCATATTTTAGGTTGAAAATTCAAATATTTGTTCAAAAATTCCTTTTTAGGTTGAGGATTCATCATTTTAGTTAAAAATGCAACTCTATGGTTGGAAGTGTAACTATTTTGTTGAAACATCATTTTTTTTTAAAATCCATTTCTGGACCACCACACAGTGGGAAAAAAATAACTTTTTTGGTTCAGAATAACGTGCAGCCCACAAATTTTGAACGATTCGCACGTAAAAAATTTGAAACAGAAGCTGATAAACTTTCCAGGGGATTTTTAAACCCAATTTTTGATTCAGTTTTTCAAATTTTTAATAAATGTACAAAAATGACGAAAAAATGGCTATTTTTTGTACTTGACATTCCCGGTTCTCACCAATAATGAGAAAATTGTTTCAATTGCCTCAGTTTTATTAAGTAACATTAGATGAAAATGTTTGATCATGATATAGTAAACAAATAAAAAACAAAAAGAAATCTAAAAAATGTAAATTCAAAAATAAAAGTTTTTTGTTGTTTATTATATAATGATAAAACATCTCCAACTAATGTTACTCGCAGTGTTGGGTAAGATCCTTTTTTTTCTTAACTAGTTACAGTATATTAGAGAAAAGAGGTGTCTAGTTACAGTTACTAGATAAAGTAACTTGAAGTTGCCTAAAAAGTTACTTTCTTCACTTTCTTAATTTTATGATTTAAATCTCACAATAACTAATATGATAATTCATAAAAAATTATTTTCAAAAGAACTAGGCACTGTTTAAATTAAATATTAAAGAAACAATATATTTCGATAAGTGAACAACAATATATATTTAGAATAAAATTCGAATTGAGTAATAGACATGTCACTCGAAATGCCCTGCGTTATCAAATTCTGAACGGGTTTTGTTTGTCCGCATTGTTCGGTGGAATCGCCAAAATTACTTGTTCCATTAACTTTATTTTCATCAGCCATTAAAAATGATTTTTCATATTGAACTTCATGTTAAAATCTCGTCTCATGTATTTAATTCTAGCAATTCTTTTTCCCCGTTTCACGGTACTATGTAATCATAACTTTCGACTGATAAAATATTTGAAAATGCTATTTTGCATGACTGTAGAAAATAATGCCGACAATTGTTATAGCTTAAAATTGGTTAGATTAAATATAGTAACATAGTAATAATAATATAGTAATATAGTAATATAGTATGGCCAACAGCCATACCACGCTGAAAAAACCAGTTCTCGTCAGATCACTGAAGTTAAGCAGCGTTGGGCGCGGTTAGCACTTGGATGGGTGACCATTCGAGAAAACTGAGTGCTGTTGGCACATCGTGGGTGTGGTGAGCCCACACTTGTAGTTATTTACTACAAGTTATCAACCTAGAAACACTACCCGAATCGGGTAGTGTCACGCCTACCCCGAAAGGGAAATGGCTTAATGGTATACAGATCTAGATTTAAGACTCCATACTGGAATTCAGATGAAAATGTTAAGTATCAGGGCCTAAAATGTTTCCAATTTCGGACAAAACATCTTTTTTCATGACTTAATTTGAAGCGCTTTCAATTCCTAACATTTCAAGTAAAACTATTGCATTTTGAACAAAATAGATTACTTTTCAACAAAATAGTTGAATTTTCAACCAACAAGATTAATTGTCGACAGAAGAGTTGAATTTTCACCAAGAAAGGTTTTTCAGTCACATTTTTCAATCAAAGTTTCAATTTAAAATAAAGAAGGTGAATTTTCAAGCCAATAGGACAAATTTTCAACAAAAAAGTTACATTTCAACCAAATAGTTTGACTTTCTACAAAAACAGTCAAATTTTAAACAAAATAGATGAATTTTAAACCGAATGGTTGAATTTTCATACCGAAGATATTAATTTTCAACAAATGAGTTAATTTTCAACCAAATAGTCGAATTTTCTATCATTTTCAAACCAAAAAGACGAATTTTCGACAAAAGACTTGAATTTTTAACTAAAAAGTTAATTTTTAAACAAATAGTTATATTTTATATCAAAATATTACAAATTTCCACAAAAAAAAACGAATTTGAAACAAAATAGTTACATTTTTAACAAAAGGGATGATGTTTAACTAAAATTATGAATCTTCAACCAAGCAACTGCATTTTTAACAAATTAGTTCAACTTTCAACACGTAGTTAAAACAACTAGAAAAGACCAATTTTCAACAAAATAGCTCAACACTCTACAATACATTTTTTACCAAAAAGATTAATTTTTGAATCAGAAACAAAACTTTTCAACAAAAGAGTTGAATTCACAAACTGAAAATATGAATTTTAAGCAACAATTTTCGTTATTTTTCAATCTTCTAGTTGAACTTTCTAGTTTCTGCTTAAGTCACAGAATCTTTTCGTCACAACATATGTTGTTCTTCAAGGGATTCTTTTACCAAAGTTATGAGTATTTGAACTTTTAAAGGTAGTAAAGCAGTTTATCAATTTTTGTCGATTTTTTTTACATTCTCATCTAGAGAAGGTATTAGATTTGTGTAAAATTTGACCCCCCCCGGTTTTTGTCAAATGTCCACGTTTTGAGACCCCCTGAACCCAAAAAACAGGTTTTTACGAATGTGTATGTCTGTCTGTATGTCTGTCTGTGAACACGATCACTTTCGAAAGAATTGACCGATTGGACTGGGATTTAGTATACTCTTTTAGTCTCCTAAACTAAAGGCCAAGTTCGTTAGCCAGCCATTTTGGATGAAAATTCAAAAAATGAGAGCATTTTGAAAAAATTTCAGACCATTTTTTTCAAAATTTGAAAATTTTATGTTTATAAATTTTATGGTTATAAATTATGAGAATTTTCTTGAAAAATTAAAAATTCACATTTTTATTGCACAAGAAATAATGAAAAATCCAAAAAATCAATTTTAAGCTCAAACTATGCCAGATACGACAAATGATGGCTGGACTAGAATTGTACACTCAAAAAAGATCCTCAAATTTCTCATGGGTCACTTTTTGATAGGATGTGTAGTTTTTGTTTTATTCTAAAAAAATAACATTAACAGTGAAAAAATCGGCCCGATAAGCGGGCACATTCTCATCAAAACTTTGCTTATTTACTTTATTTTTCATCTCGTGTGTGGTTTTTCAAAATATTCAATTTTTTTATGCCCTCAATACTATTTCTAACGATTCAAACAATGAAATATAATAATAATTCAAACAATTTATTCTGACTGAAAATCTGACTTTTATTTCAGAATGCGTTTTGATCTTTGTTTACTAAAATAATTGCTCTGAAAAAATTCGACTATTACATTTATATCCCAAGAACTATGCTCCAAATAGACGAAATAAATATATATATATAAAAAAAAAAAAAAAAAAAAAAAAAAAAAAAAAAAAAAAAAAAAA
>CAKNYM010052346.1:208682-267233 GCA_932195095.1 Andricus curvator | reverse complement strand
TCCACTATACGACGAATCACTACTTAACTTGGACATGATTTCGACTCGCAAAACAAATTTCGCGCATAAAGGTTGTAGTTGGGTGTACAATCTAAACATAAACAATACAAACAATAAAGTAGCCTCGGAATGGACTGAAACTTTGACGCTGAAGTAAAGGAATTACCTTCTTCATTTTAAATCAAATACAACTTTAGTCATTTTCATCTGAAGAACATTGAACATAACATATCGACGCCTCCATTCAATATGAGTCTATGTGCTGACAGCGCCGTGTATGAGACTATGCGCTGTGTATAAGCATAGGGAATAGTCTCATACAGAGCGCTGTTAGCATATAGGCTCATATTGAATGGAGGCGTCGATATAGTCGTTGCGAAGCGCGACGACCAAATTGCGCGCAGCAAGCGCGCTCAAACTTTTGGGTTTCTATTATACGATGAAAAGAAACGAGCGTGAAGCGCGAGGTTCACATGATGATCAAACCAAATATCGAGCGCGAAGCGCGAGTGTCGTAATGAGAATGTGTTCCTTAAGGTCGATAGAACCTTAAGTAAATTAGTTCTTCTTTTTATGTAAAACTGACATAATTAAACCAAAAGCAGGTCATAACGATGAAGCTTACTAAGAGAGTATTAGCCCGCGAAGCGCGCAATAGCGAGCACACGAAGTGTGAAAACCTGGACGACAAATGTGTCCGAGCGCGCAGCGCGAGGTGAATACATTATCGAGCGCGAAGCACGAGACCCAACAGGTGCACGCCCTAGGCGCGCTGAAACTTGCGAGCGAAACGAGCCGCGCGCGAACCGCGCGATGAGAATGTGCCCGCGAAGCAGGCAGATTTTTTTGTGTTGGATCCATACCAAAATATATGTCTGATATTATCTTACCGATGATTCTAATAGATCTTTTTGTTCTCTTTCGAAATCCGCCAGAAAATTATAAAATATAGTCAAAAGTGACAAAATAACGACGTTTTCTATGAAAATATTCAAATTTAATTTTCCAAATAATAAATTTTGATAAACTGCAACACAAGCTCTTGAAGTTCAAATTTCTTCCAATTGGGTTTTCTTCCTAAATTTTAAGAAGATCATACCTTTATCATCTGATCCAAAACTTGTTGATGAATTCGCTGCAGATTTTTTTAATCGAACTTTAGATGAAACTTCGGATGAAAAAATGGTTGATGAATTCGCTGCAGATTTATCACTTTGACACTGTTCACGGCTTTTGTACTTTGAAGATGATGAAAAGAAAGTTTCAAGTTTTGGAATTTTTTTTTAAATCTTCCCATAGGTAATTTTCCATAATCCAAGGAAATGGGCGGGTTAGTTGACCATCACTGAAGCAATTAAGAGCTAACAATAAACTTTCCAATTCGAACTTAACGCTATTTTCGAAGACAGATGTTTCGAAGATATAACTGTAACGCAACGTATGTTATTGTCAACTTGGAAGTCTGAAACTAATATCCTACCTTGGCCTACTGGGTAAACCGGCACTGGTCCTAATTGTATATGCCAAGGATGTCCCCGAGGGTGGTCCAAAAAACGCTTTTCGAGCTACAGGGCAAGTCCCCCCCCCCCCCAAAGTTTCCATTTCCGGAGAAAAAAATCCCCAATTTTTTTTTCGAAATTCGAATATTAACACGTGCCATCGGGCACTTCAAAATCCCATTTAATTAACATGGGGAAATTTTGAATTTTCGTAAAATTGAACTCATACTTCAGGGTTTGATCGAAACGTACCAAACTTTTTAGGGATTGAAGAGGAGTACCTATGAAATAAAAGCATACTACTAACTTTTTTTTACCCCACCCTTACCCCACCCCCCTTCGACAGCGCCCCAATTATGACCCAAAAATCAAAAAACTACATTTTTACGTATTATTGTTACTTTTTAGCAATTTCCGTCGTCTTTTTCATACAAATAATTACTAATGGACAATTCGAATATTTCCCATGACTCTCTTAACAATTTTTAATTGTTTAAACAAATGTAACTTATTTACACAATTATTTATTCCCAAAAAATGTAAAAAATAATCGTATTTTCTTATTGAAATGTAATAGTTTGTCATTATTTGGAGAAGTTATTTTTTTCTAAACATTATGTAATTATATAAACAATTACTTATTGTTTATTCTCAAAATTTTTAAAAATTGACCCAGAGATGTCCACTTTTTTCTCAAATTGGTATCCTATGCTACTTTTTGTTGAATAATTATATAATTTTGATACATATCTTTCAATGCTTAATAAATTTATATTTGTTTAAACAATTGTGATTTGCTTCAGCAGTTTTTTTTCGATAACTTAAAAAAAAAATAAAATACATATAATTATTTTTCTGACTGTATAGTGTATAGAAAGAATAAATTAACCATTTTTCAATTATTTAAACAAATATAATTAGTTTAAAAAATTATTTTTCCAAAAATATTTTTTTAATCGTATTTTCTGAATTAAACATAATATTGAATGATTTCGAAGAGGAATAAATTCTGTTAAAGACGTCACAATCACCTTCATTTTTAAAAGGGCTACGAGCGGCAAATCTGAAACAAGATCAACGCTGCATGTGTAAATTACAGAAATAACTTGAAAACAGTCTTATAAATAATCGTATGAAGCTAAAACGAAAATCAGCGACACGTTTTAATATTTATAACGAGTATGAAAATGTAAAAAAGCAATCTGTTGAAACTTGAATCATAATTTACATTAGTGAATGTGCTTTTTCATAATATAATTATGATAAAGATTGTGAAAATATGAAGAAAGCAATAATAAATACACTTTTATAATTTAAATTTTATTACGACTTTCATGATTTATTTAATAATGCGCCAAAGAAGATGTAAACCATCCATTCTTAATTTGAAGGGAATTTGAAAAAAAATCATTAATTGTATAAACAATAACATAAAGTTTTTGGCAGAATTTATTACTCCTCGCAATCATTCAATATTATGTTTAATTCAGAAAATACGATTAAAAAAATATTTTTCCAAAAATAATGGTTTGAACAAATTATATTTGTTTAAACAATTAAAAAATGGTTGATATATATTCTTTCCATACACTATACAGTCAGAAAAATAATTATATGTATTTTATTTAATTAAATTTTTTTTAAGTTATCGAAAAAAACTGCTTAAGCAAATCAAAATT
This sequence comes from Andricus curvator, assembly GCA_932195095.1. NCBI lineage: Eukaryota > Metazoa > Arthropoda > Insecta > Hymenoptera > Cynipidae > Andricus > Andricus curvator. The sequence goes on along the minus strand of CAKNYM010052346.1, from coordinate 264,055 downwards.
GTTTAAACAAATAGAAATTTATTTAAAAAATTAAAAATAAATGTATCAAAATTATATAATTATTGAACAAAAAGTGGCATAGGATACCAGTTTCAGAAAAAAGTGGACATCTGTGGGTCAATTTTTAGAAATTTTGAGAATAAACAATAAATAATTGTTTAAATAACTATATAATGTTGAAAAAAATTACTACTCCAAACAATGACAAACTATTACATTTTAATCAGAAAATACGATTATTTTTTACATTTTTTGTGAATAAATAATTGTTTAAATAAGTTACATTTGTTTAAACAATTAAAAATTCTTTAAAAAGTCATGGGAAATATTCAAATGATCCATTAGTAATTATTTGTATGAAAAAGACGACGGAAATTGCTAAAAAGTAACAATAATACGTAAAAATGTAGTTTTTTATTTTTGAGTCATATTTGGGGCGCTGTGGGGGGGGGGAATAAAAGTTATTAGTATGCTTTTATTTCATAGGTACTTCTCTTCAATCCCTAAAAAGTTTGGCACGTTTCGATCAAACCCTGAAGTATGAGTTCAATTTTTCGAAAATTCAAAATTTCCCTATGTTAATTAAATGGGATTTTGAAGTGCCCGGTGGCACGTGTTAATATTCAAATTTCGAAAAAAAATACGGATTTTTTTTCTCCGGCAATGGAAACTTTGGGGGGGGGGGACTTGCCATCCAGGGTGAAAAAAAATTTTGCAATGCATTTTTGGACCACCCTAATGTCCCCAAGATATCCCAATTTTATAATTTGGTATGTTCCTAGAGATTCAGATATAGCTACTGCCAGTTATGTGTATATTCAATCTTATAAATAAAATAATTTATCATTTTAACAATATTAGGTATTTTAAATCATTTTTTTCTGAAAAAGATCTTCTCCTTTCGCTCCACTGGGAAACGAACCACAGAACTACTGGATTCCGGTCAGGTGCTTTCTCATTAAGCTACTAGAGAGATCGAGAGAAGAAAATTTTTTCAGAAACACACGCATTATTTTTCAAGATGGTACAAATCAAATTTTTCAAGGAATCTGTATTATCATCAGCGAATAAAAGAAAATATTTAACGTCTTTTCAGACTAAATGGAGCGATGAAAGAAAAATTATTTATTATTTATTTATTATTTATCTGTGGTTCGATTCCCAGCGGAGCGAAAGGAGATCTTTTTTCAGAAAAAAAAATTTTTTAATAATTTTTCTTTCATAGCTCCATCTAGTCTGAAAAGACTTCAAATATTTTCTGTTATTCTCTAATCATAATGCAGATTCCTTTAAAAATTGGATTTGTACCATCTAGCAAAATAATGCGTGTATTTCTGAAAAAAGTTTCTTCTCTCGATCTCTCTAGTAGCTTAATGGGAAAGCACCTGAACGGAACTCAGTAGTTCTGTGGTTCGATTCCCAGCGGAGCGAAAGGAGAATATCTTTTTTCATAACAAAATTATTTTAAATAATTTTTCTTTTATAGCTCCATCTAGTCTGAAAAGACCTTGGAAAAGACGTTAAATATTTTCTGTTATTCTCTAATGATAAAACAGATTCCTTGAAATATTAGGTATTTTTCCGGAGATTTCGTAGAAAGTAGAACATTCAATTATAAAAATAACAAACATGTAATAAATTACAATAATAGTATAGATGCGAAAAACCCCGAATATTCGATATTTATATAAAGCGAACTTTTGTCAAACGGATTTTTGTGAATCTTTATGTTTTCAGGCATTGTACATATTTTAATTAATATGAATTCAGGAAATATTGGATTTTATGTTCATCTCTTTCTTCAGTTTCGGCCTTTGATTGATGTATAAAACAACAGCAATGTTTATCATTATGTCCTTTAAGATACATAATGATTGTTGAAATCGCAAATTTTTTTTTCTTTTTTTTTTTGGATTTTGATGTTGGCTATGTCAACAATAAAATAACAAAATTTTTTTTAAATTTTATAAAAGCTATATGAAGAGCTCCAAAAGTAAAAAAAAATATAAGGTAGATGTCCCAGTAATCGTGGCGGTCCCAGTAATCGTCAGTTTTGAGGTGTAAACGCCAGAAGTAAGTATTTTCCGCATGAAAATACATTCCTAAAATATTTTTAAGTAAGTTTCAACAGTGCTTGTTGTGGAAACCAAATTACTTTTTTTGTACAAATAGTGCACATGGGTAAGAAAAATTGATTTGTATCGCCGGCGGCGATGAATCGCGAAACGTGGAAAATAGCTTAACATTTAGGTTAGGAAACACGTTTCTTTGCTTAAGCTTTTAATATGTCAAGAAATTACTTGATCGGGACGAAAATTATTTTGTTGTAATAAAGGATCATTTTTCTTTCATAACATTAAGTAAAATCTTCATTTAGTACCTTCTCGTTCGATAAATATCGGTCACAATTATAGAAACATTTCAAAAGCATAGTTGCTCGAGTAATCGTGACCGGTCGCGAAGACTAGGACGAATCTATCAAAATTTTATTTCCATATTTAGTTACAAATAATGATTGAATTAATTTAAAAAAGGTGTGAAATGAAATCGGAGAACTGACTTGTTACTGTGAGTAGTAATCGCAATATAAATTAGTGCTTAAAACTGAAAAAAGGTCATAATAAATTTTTTAGTTTATGATCATTTTTCAGTGAAGTTAATATTTATTGAGTAGTCTTTCATTAGCTATCATTTATCTATACTGCATAATATAAAGAAAAATGTGTAACAGATATATAATTATTGATAGTTTTAATGTTTTGACAACGTAAACAGAACATAACCTCCAAATACACATGATTTTTTTAGTCACTGCAATTTATCAAATTTCATCATTGTGTTTATAATTTATGTTGCAAAAAAGTTAATTATACAAATTACCAGTGTGTAAATTTTTGTATCCCGTGTAAATTGTGTTGTACTTAGACATTTCATAGAACAAAGTTAGGTTATATGACTTCATACAATGAAAATGCTTCATTAAATTTGTGATGTTAAGATTACAGTAGCATTCTCAATATTTGTAATCATTTATGTGTTAACAAATTACGTGTTCATTTTTTAATAAGATTTACTTAGTACAAATGTGATTCTTGGCATAGATATCTCTAATCATATGGAAATTTAATCGTTTAATGTTGAGCCCAAAGCATATAACGTACTTGATGTGTAATAACTAAACGGGAATGTGTTACATCTAGTTACTTAAAATGTTAATAATTTTTAATGATAATATTCAGTATTATAAAAGAATTTAATCATTGTAGTTATCAGTTATCGTGATACAAATTCTAATAAATATTAACTTCGATTTATTTTTGAGACCACTTTATTTCTTATAAATAAAATATTAATTTTATTCGAAAATATTTTTAATTGAAATAAAAACTAAAAATTTTAAAAGAAAATTCATTTTTATTATGATTAATTATTATGATGTCAATCAGACATATTGGAAATATCAGAAGATTCGATTTTGAGGTTATGTTTCGACAGATTTCATCTCGGAGGACTCAATATCTCAATCAATATAAAACTAACAATACATCTTTCATTTCATTAAAGTATACTCAAAATACAAAAATAAATTTGAAATACACCTCCAAATCGCTAAAAACTGATTTCATGAAAACTTAAACTTTTTCACGAAGATTGGGACAACGACTTACGATTACTAGTACATGGCAGATTTGCTGGGACATCGGTGCTTTTTGACTTTTAATTGTTTATAAATAAGAAGTAATATTAAATATAATGTAAAAACAATTTTTATAATATTCTAGGATGTTTAATGCTTCAATCAGTACCAATCATGTTCTAACTAATCCTTCCAAAACAATTTTCTAAATATTTGAAGTCAATGAAATCTCTTATGGTGACGATTACTGGGACGTTTAGCTTAGCTCTCTTGTTTTTAATAACAATGTGATTTACCTGTACGAATAAATGTGGATTTGTCCACATTCACGGAAATGTTTATAAAATTTAAAAAAAAATTTGGTATTTTATTGTTGACATAGCTAACATCAAAATAAATAAAAAAATTGTGATTTCAACAATCATTATGTATCTTAAAGTATATAATGATAAACATTGCTGTTGTTTTGAACATTCTCACATTTTTCCTTTTCTCAGCCGAATTTTGTAAACATGGAAAATCTAGTATTTTCTTACTTGTCTTCTAAACTACTGTTCTAAGGCTTCAATAGGCTTGAAAAGGGACCACATTGAGACCGAAACGTTGCCATTTTTCAAAGAAACAAAGTTTTTGTTTTTATTTTACTGACCTTCGGAGACTGTTTTATACATATTGTATTTTATTGCCAAAATTTTGTAGGATACATAGGACATTGTGTGGATATCGCATCAGACGAAAATTTCGATATCCTTGGAATACTCCCACCCCTACTACTAAAAAGTCAGGAATCGTCAGAAATGGTCAGACATTCTGACGATTTCTGAACATCCTGATCATTCCTGACGAGTCTGAATATTTCTGAAGGTATATTGCAGACCTATGTATAGTATATAAATATTGATAATTAAATATAATTAAAAAGAAAATGTGCGAGAGTAAAGCTAAATAAATAATCTAAATAACCTGGAAAATATAAAAGAATTAAATTTTATAATATAATTTATTCTTGGAAATGCAATGTCCCATGAATCGCTACGTCCGTGCATGCTATTGGCCTTGGAACACGACATGACTCAATTAGTTAATAGGGACGAAGTAATTAAAAATTCCGCCACTGAAACATGATACAATTATTCTTTGAATATATTTGCTTCTATTTAACCTGCCTATGAGAACGGATGCTACTTTGAATCTTTAGTTCATTGCCGATAGTGATTGAGTTGACACTTGAAAAATATTCTCAGTATTATTTACAGGAACAAATAAAAAGCTTTCAGAGTTCAGCACAAAGTTAAGGTTCAGGTAAATTTTTCATTATGTATAGTAGTACTCAAATTCATTTCAATAACTCTAGCTTAAAATAATTTTTGTTTAGAAAATGTTATCGATATTAGTATATATTTTCGTGGCTACTGCAGCAATAATTTCTACTATTTTCTACTTTTTCGAAAACCGAGAATTGAAAAAAAGAGTAGCACATTTTCCTGGGCCGAGGTCTTACCCACTTATAGGATCTGCTTACGTTTTTTTCGGAGACCCCAGATGTAAGTGATATTTTCTCACGATCATATATAAGTCTCAGAATCAAATCAGAAAGGCAAATGATGATTTTATTGTATTTGCATATTCGATACCCACTTAAAACTTTCCTTGTTCTTTATTTTCACGTGGTTTCTAAGCACAAGTGATACTAAAAAGAAAATTTTGTGTTCTGTAATAATTATGGTATTATTTTCAGATCTTTTAAACAGAATAACAGAGCTCTTCAGGACTTATCCCTCTCCTTTCAGATTGGTAGTGGGACCTAAAGTATGCATCGGCACTTCTGATCCAGAACAAATTAAAGTAAGAGATTAAAAATTTAATAAATATCATTCAAGAAAATACACTATTTATAATTCTTATTTTGAAGAATATTCTTATGAGCCCGAAAGCTCTGGAAAAGGATGATTTTTATAAATTCAGTAAACCTTGGGTAGGAAACGGGCTGCTCACAGCACCAGGTAGAAAAATTTCTATATTATTTTGTAAACAATATGAGACATCCTTTTTGCAATTTTTGATACCATTTTATAATTTTTTAGCTTCAATTTGGCGAGTTCATCGAAAATTAATTCAACCAGCATTCAATATAAAAGTTCTCGAATCATTCGTTCAAGTATTTCAAACACACGCGACTATTATGACGAATGAAATGTCGGCAGAAGTTGACGGAAAGGAATTTCGCGCTATTCATTACATTTCATCTTGTACTTTGAATATCATATGTGGTAGGAATAATTTTATATTATGCATTACAAAAACCAAATAGTTTTCACAATTACACATTTTGTTTTAGAAAGTGCTATGGGTGTATCAATACTCTCTGAAGAAGAAAAGAAAAAAGGATATTTAGAACAATCTGAAAGGTATTAGTTTCAAATAATATTTAATTCAGAAATTAATATTCCTTTTTTTTACAGAGCAATTATCGCGATATGTAAAAGGGCATTCAACGTTTGGTTACATCCAGACATATTTTTCAATTTGACTAAAACTTCGAAAACGTTCCTTGAGTCGGTTGCGTACTTGCACAATATTACCAATTATGTACGTATAATTAAAATTTTTCTCAAAATAACGTTATTACATTTATATTTTTTGTAGGTTATTCGAAATAGGCGGAGCAAAATAGAAAAAGAATCAACTACAAGTAAAAGAATATCGTTTTTCCTTCAAATAGATTTTCCCTACAATTTTAATTCTAAGAATTTTAATTTTTCAGGCAAACTTTTAGGACAAAGGAAACCCTTTTTAGATTTATTAATGGAGTTGTCCGAGAATGAAAAAAAATTATCCAATGAAGAACTTCGAGAGGAAGTTGATACACTGTTATTTGGGGTATTTTTATCTTACATAACAAATTATTAAGACTATAAATAAATTACAAATAAGCTACAATATTTGTATTTTGCAGGGACATGACACAACAGCAACAATTATGTCTTTTGCTTTACTTATGTTGGCTTTACATCCTGATATACAGGTGATAATAATTTGGGTTATAGGGGAGACTAGTATAGACTGAATAATGCATATTTTTGTTTACAAAAATTATATTGATTGTTCATCTCACAAATAATTATCAGAGTACAGCAATATATTTTATATTATGAGAAAAATCACATTATCCAGTGTATGACCGTATCCCCTACTAATTTGATTATTTACATTAAACTGAAGAATAATTCTATTGATAGGATAAAGTTTATGACGAAATCTACAATATTTTTGGATCTGATGACCCGGAAGTTAACCCTGTGGATTACAAGGATTTACCAAATTTAGAATATTTAGAGAGAGTGATTAAAGAAACTCTTAGACTTTTTCCCGTTACTCCTGTTCTTTTACGGAAAGTAACTGATGATTTAAATATTGGTAAGTATTATTATTTCCTAACATTTTTTAAATAAAATATATTCCTAACATTTAAATTGTCGATTTTGTATGTAGGAGAATATACAATACCGAAAGGTAGCTCGGCAGCTCTTGCCATATTTAAACTTCACCGTGACGAACAATATTGGCCCAATCCATTAAAATTTGACCCAGACAGATTTTTGCCCGAAGAAGTTGATAAAAGACATCCTTTCAGCTTTCTTCCTTTCAGTGGTGGACCAAGAAACTGCATAGGTTTGTACAAGTTTTACATATAAAATATTAGGCTATAGGAGAGTCTGGTACATACTTAAAATGTTCATTTTTTTGTGCTAGAAATAATACGGATGCACTCTTATGATTTTTCACTAATAACCAATCTGTACTAGTGTAAAATGAAACTCAGAGGACGGAAAAAGCGATTTCGCCTCCGCTTTTTATTATTAATTTATTATTTATTATTTATTGTTCATATGCCATCGAAGCTCCTTATATGATTCAATACATTTATTTTACCAAACATAATTAATTTGATAACTAAAATATTTGTGTATTTTAAAAGTTGGAGAATTTTTTTCTCTTATAAACATAAAACAAATTGGGAAATCTGCATATCTATCATAATTTTATTTGATCACACAGGCCTGTATAATAAATCAATTGATTTGTCTCATCAGAAAGAATAAATTTAGTACTTACAGTACTATATTCCCAAAATTAAGAAATTTTGTTTCTTACACTGTTTAGAAAAATTCATTAGTCTCTACATATCGTAACTTTATTTGGTCATATAATGTTCATAACTAGATAAATCAAATCAAATTGTTAATATGAACAAACTTAATACTTTTCATGTTGCAATACTCCTAATATTTTAAATACTTTTCGAAAAATTAACGTTCTCAATTAAAATAAAAGAAAAATTCAACAATTCAAAAATGTTTAATGAAGAAAATGTTTTTATTCTATGAACATTCCATCGAATTATAGCAACTAAATACCACCCCTTATTTGAAAAAATTTGGTTTGCAGGGCTTGGTTTGAAATTTTCTATTTTCCCCCTTATTATATAATAAAAATTGCTAAAAAATCCATATCTAAAACGTTTTTTGAGACAAATATTTAAAAAAAAACATTTTCTTATCTGATCCGGCTCTGAACTTGATATCTAATGGGCTTTATTTATGACTGAAATTCGTCCAACTTGCATGACGTTTAGATCAAATTGTTTTCGAGTTATCATAAAATGAGAAATTTTGACACAGGCACACACATGGACATTTTTTCAAAAACCTTATTTCCTGACTCCTGAGGTTGAATTATGTCAAGATATGTCAAGATATTTCAAAAAATGTGGTTCAAAAATTATCATCATTAGAAAGCTTCCTCTATGAGGAAGCAAACAATAATTTATTTTGGGTTTTTTTTTCAGGACTCGTATTTGCTATGATGTCAATGAAAGTGATTTTGGCCACGACTCTACGAAAATATGTTATTAAAACTGATAACATCGTGCCTGTGGAGGACATTAAATTAAAGATTCTTATTTTGCTGAAACCTGTTAAACCAATCGCCATACGAATTGAGAAAAGGATTAAATAATAATTTTTCGTAAAAGTATATTAATGAATTTCATTTATTCTATTGAATAAGCTACAGAAATAACTAAGAAAAACAATTGATTATTCTAAATAAGACATGTTTTAAGTGAAAAATGCATAGTATTTCTCAGTCAAATTTTCGAAAGCTTCCGTAAAAGACAACACACTTTTACAAAATTTCTACTCGAATCCTGGAAAAAAATTCCCTGACAATTCTAGGTATAATTTTTCATAGTACGGAGCCATTAAAGTATTTCGCATTTTTTTTCAATCGATACGGAATGTATATACAATTTCACGAGTTCATTTTGAATAATGTTTTTTTTCAGCTTCTGCAAATATCTTAATGTGTAAAAATAGTAAATTTGTCAAATTAATGTGAATACTATATTAAATTAAATTTGAAACTCTTCAAATTCATAACATTTCAAGTAAAAATATTGCATTTGCATTGAGTAAGTTATGGATCAAATGTGGAACAACGAAATGCTTCTCTCATTGCGGATTTTTGTAGCTCTCATGGGTGCTACTTCAATTCTACAAAGTGAGAACAGAACTTTTACTTTGAAGTCACTCTTATAGGCAATATTAGTTTCAAGGATAGAAAAAACATAATCAGTCTTCTTCGTAAGGGTAATTGTCAAATTGAAGGCAAACTTGAAGTCCCAGTAATATAACATTAACTTAGAAAGTCGTACTGATTTTTTTAAATTTAATAAATACTTATTATCATCCTCTACAAAATGGTCAGTTATTTTTTTTTTCATTTCTGTTCCTATTTACTTAAATTTAATATACGAACACCCCAAACTTAATTACCGCACGGCGTCCCAACCTCACTTTGCACAAGAAAAAACTGATTTTCTCCTTTTTTTATTGACAATAATCTGGAAAACGCTTAACGTATCAAGTTTGTAAACTTTAGATGAACATAAGTTTAATGTATGCACATTTTCCAAGCCAAATAAATAATATTGTAAAAACCTTAAAGTCTGTCCCTAGATTTTTGTCATTTCATTCGTCATAACCGTACGTCTTTTTTTCTAGTAAAATATTGTAGTTACAGTTGAGTAATAAATACAGAAATATTAAGCGTATCATTTAATACAAGATTCTATAAAATTGAACTTAAAATATTAACTCTTTTTTTTGTGGAACCGATATTAAAACTGAAAAGTGCATTTTGACAACAAAAGCGTCATTCCCGTACGTGCGTGCGTCCGTTTCGTGCAATTTCGATGTGAATAATTTGAGAATTAATATTTAAGCCCATTGAGATTATGTGGTTAAAATATTACATCAAACAATTCAGCCTTATAGGAGGAAATATGTCATTTGTAATACATGGGCTAAAAATCGAGCCTGAGGAAGCACCTTAAGGGCATGCTCTCCGGTGATCACGTGACCAAACCAGTCCTTGGTTATATGAAATTTTTTTTGGTGTTCACCATGTCCAAACACAATGATATATCGATCTCAAAATTTGGAATATAGGAAATGGGACAATAAATTGCGTTTGTATATTTAGTTTGATTAATAATTTTGAAAAAAATTATTTATGTAAAAAATAAATGTGTAATATTATTTTCATTTTTTTGGTGCTCACTACGTCCACACGGATTGAGATATCGTGTTTAGAATTTGAACGATTAAATAAAAAGCACTAAAGAACGTTTGTATACATCAATATGTTTATAATTTCAAAGAAATTTTATTGATAATTTAATAAAATAGGATATTACCACTCGAGTCGAGCACTTTGCAGGTAATGTTTGGTTTGATGCATTTCAGATTTTTTGATTCGCGTATGTTGATAACTGACAAAAATTTTGGACTAAATCGTCGAAACATTTAAAAAAATCAATATAAACAATAACATTTGCACATTTGTTGCAAATCAAAAAATAAGTATCTGCGTTATCTGCATACACGTAACCTGTCATTATTTTTGGAGCATTTTTAGCAATTTCTAGCGGAGAAAAAAAGAAGCTTTCAACGTCGGTAAAGTAGAGATCACATGACCAAGCTAGGTTATGAAATTTTACACATTATTTTTTACATGGATAATTTTTTTCAAAATTATTACTGAAACTAATTATAAAAACGCAATTTATTGTCTCATTTCCTATATTCCAAATTTTGAGAGCGATATATCATTGCGTTTGGACATGGTGAACACCAAAAAAAATTTCATAACCAAGGACTGGTTTGGTCACGTCATCACCGAAGAGCATGCCCTTAAGTAGTGCGTTATTCTTCGGCTTGCCAAACAGAAATTATTCTTCATTCCAAAACTCCAAACACCTGCGTATTTGTGATAAAAATAGAATCAACAACTTTATTCGCTTGATTTTGAGAAAACATTAGCATTTATAATTTGTATGAATACTCGCTAAACCTTCGATAACAATGATTTATTAATGCGATACACATATATTTGTAATTATAATATTACTGAATTTACATTTCTTTTGCATCATGAATGACTCTTATTGTAATTCTCCCTGCTACTTCTATAACATTTCCACGTGGAATCATACATTACATCCGCTTTTATATGTAGAATTTATAGCATCCCTGAAGTAAAAAACATCTCAAAATTTGTATTGCTTTACGTAATTTTGTAGTGTTAAACCCTACTTACGGGCTTCATAGGGACACATACTTTAAAAATACAGTTATTTTTATTTATTTTATAATAATTTAGGAAAGAAATTACTCGCCTTGTTTGTCTCGGGATATTCCAGTTCTTAAGGTGAATTTCATCCCTTGCCCCTCTCCTCACCTTAGTAAAGGTTTATTTCAAGATGTTATTATTACCGTTTGATAAAGAATTAAAAACGCAATATTTTTCCCATTGATAACTTTGTCGTAGCTCTTACAGTTTTTGAGATATTCTGTAAAATATGGTGTTGACGCGAAACTTTAAGGTAAAATTGCACCCCCTTAATATGTGGCTCAGCACAAGTGAATGATGGCTGTTTACATATTTTCGAGCCTTCTTCTCACACGGACAGACTCATCAAAATCGGGGCCGGGCAATTGAGAACCTTTCCTTGTTAGAAGTATTAACTCACACAGCAAATATTATTATTATTAGACCATTAAGCCATTTCCCTTTCGGGGTAGGCGTGACTTGCTCGGTTGGAAAATAGTATTGGGTATATGGGTGTATTGGTATAGAGTATATAGGTACAAGTTAGATAGGTATATAGGTGTTAGGTATATATGTATTAGATTGATCTGGAATTCTCGTGTCATTTATTCAAATGACAAGTTTATTCCGCAACACTGCTCCGACCCAGGTTGCTGATCAATCTCTCTAGCGATCACCCCAAGTGAAGAGCCTCACAAAATTGTTATGTATGGTTCCCCACTTGGGCCCATTAGAATCCAAGGTCTTTGTTTCAGGCTTCATTCATTCTATTGTCACTCTGTTTACAAACTATTTGTCGCCACACTTTTCTGTCCTGGCATACTACTCTAGCTTCCTTCACGTCCATGCATTTTTTCATGCAAGCTCTTGTGTTTCTATGGCTTCTTATGTCTCTACGGGTTAATGTCTCATTTACATATTCTAGCCATTCTTTCGGCGGTCTACCTCTGGGCATTCTACCATTTACTTTACCTTTATACACTTGTTTGGTCAGTCGTTCATCTTTCATTCTTTCAAGATGTCCGAACCATCTTAACTGATTTCTTTCCCATGTGTCAACTATTGTCTCTTTTGCACCACATTCTTTGAGGATTGTCTCGTTTCGGACTTTGTCCATTAGTGTTTTCCCGCATATTATGCGCAGAGGTTTCATGCCGATCGCGTTAATTTTACTCCTGTCCTTTTCTTGACAGGTCCATGTCTCGCTACCGTATAGTACAGTCGGTACGAATATAGAATTGTGTATGGCCATTTTAGCTTTTTTAGATATGTTTTTATTTGTTAGGATGGACCCTGCTCTACCGATAACCTGTTTACCCTTATTTATGCGCCTATCTAACTCCCCATCTATTTTTCCGTCGCTAGTGAATAGACTACCTAGGTATACGTACTTGTCAACTTGTTCTAATCTCTCATCATTTAGGACAATGTTGCACATTGTTTTCTCACTCTTTCCCTCAAACACCATGATTTTTGTTTTATTTACGTTAATTTTGAGTCCCATGTCCTTCATGCTTGTATGAAGTTTATTCCAGTCACTCAGTTTCCCGTTTACCCTTACGCTCGCTTTACTACCTGTATATATTGTTTTTATTGCTTGCAGGAGCCCTCCATTTACTCCGTACGCTTTAAGAACTTCCCAAAGTTTACTTCTATTTACCGTGTCAAATGCTTTTTCTAGGTCAATAAATGCACAGAAAACTTTCTTTCCTACTCTCAAGCTTTTTTCTGTGATCTGTCTTAGGCTAAATATCTGATCTGTACATGATCTTCCTGGCATAAATCCACTTTGGACTTCCCATATTTTTTCTTCTGTGATTTCCATTACCCTACGAATAAGTATTTTTGAGTATATTTTACTTACGGTACTTAGTAGGCTGATACCTCTGTAATTGCTGCAGTTGCTTTTGTCTCCCTTTCTTTTGTATATTGGTACGATAATCGCTTTTCTCCAATCGTCTGGGACTTTTCTTGTCTCGATACACAAATTTATCAATTCGCACAACCTGTGAGGTATGTACTCGCCACCGTATTTGAGCATTTCAGCGCTAATACTGTCTGCACCAGCAGCCTTACCGTTTTTCAAGTTCTTTATTATGTCTCTGACCTCAGTGACACAGACTTTTTCAATTGGGTTTTCTAATGCATTATGTTCTATGTCGCAGTTTTGTTGTCCTATATCTTCACCTTCTAATAGTTCTTTAAAAGAGTCTTTTAAAGCGTCTACTATCCCGTCTATATTATATAGCATTTCACCTTTGCTGTTTCTCATGCTGGCAAACTCTGTACTTTTACTTTCTTTCAACTGTTTATATAGTAGTTTCATTATTCCTCCAAAGCAGTTTTGTATTTTGTTCTCTTCTTCTGTTCTGATTTTCTCTTTACTCTCTTTGACTAGTCGTTTAACTTTCCTATTTTTGTGTCTGTAATCATTCTTGAGCCTATTTCTCTCATCATCGCTAAGACCTGTCATATTCAGCGTTTTTTTGTGCGATTTTTCTTTTTCTTTTCGGGCTGCCGTAATTTCATCATTCCACCACACATCGCCAGACTTTCTCCCTACCACTGCCGTACCACACACTTCAATCGCACTTTTAACAATGGTATCCCGTAATAAAGTCCACGCGCCCTCTATATCTTTATTCCTTTCAAGCGGCTCCCAAATTGCCTTATCTATGCGTTCGTTTATCTTATTCTGAAAGTCTATTCGCACTTCCGGTTTCTGTAAATCTTCAACCCTGATTCGCGTTTGTTTCGTTTTTTTGGTTCTCTTTCTTCTCCATCCCCGCCCTAAGTTCATTCTGGAGACTAAAAGGTGATGATCAGTATTGCATTCGGATCCCCTCATGACTCTTGTATCTATAACAAGTTCTCTTAGTCTTTCATCTGCAATAGCGAAGTCAATTATACTGCGGTTATTTCCTTTACACCAGGTGTAAGTGTGGATCATTTTATGTCGAAACCAAGTATTTGTAACAAATAGGCCCTTTTCTAAGCATAAGCTAACTAACTTTTCCCCGTTATAATTTTTGCTTGGATCCCCAAATTTACCTAGTACCCTTTCTGTATCTGTATCCTGACGTTGAACGCCGACCCATCCGTTCATATCTCCTAGCAGAATTATTCTTTCACCTTGTTCGCAAGTACTTATTGTGTCATTTAAAGTGTCCCAGAAAGCGTCTTTGACTTCTCGCGGCTCACTGTCAACTGGGGCGTAGCACGCTATGATAAATAACCTTCTGATTCCTACCTTCATTCTAGCCCACAACAATCTGGGAGATACAAAATCATGATCTTTGAGATGCTGTCTTGTTTTTTCATTCATAATTAAACCGACGCCTTGAATACGATTTGATTCATTACCTACTCCTGACCATATTTCAAAACCGCCTTTCAACACCCCATTTTCTATGATTCTACTTTCGCCACCCTTTTTCTTCGTCTCAGGTACACATAAAATATCTAGTTTCCTTGCATGCATAGTTTCTCGTAGTTCTCTTACTTTAAGGTCATTCACTCCTCTAGCATTCCAGACACCCAATCTCCATTCATCGCCTGAAACTCGACCTTTACGTTTACCGTGTGTATGCATTTCGTCAATCCAAGTTTCAGACCATTCCGAGGCTACTTTATTGTTTGTATTATTCATGTTTAGATTTTACACCCAACTATCACCTTTATGCGCGAAATTTGTTTTGCGAGCCGAAATCATGTCCAAGTTAAGTGATTATTCGTCGTACGGTGGATAGTCTATATGTAACGTCAGTCCCACCAATACTTCTGTTACTGTGTGGGGGGGGGGGAGGTGTGGACAGAGGAAGGAAACCGAGAGTCTCAATTGGTTGGTGATTTATGCTGAGAAGGTTACCAGCCTTCTATTATTAGTAATTTATATGTATTATTATAAAATTATTTAAATTTAAATGCTCAAAAAGGACAGATATAAAAATGTTTTTGTATTATTGAAAATTGTTTTCGAATGATTAAAAATTATTTTATTTATTATTATTAGCAAATCATATTTTCAAATCCTTAATGCGAATATATTATATAGCTAAAATTAAAATACTGGAAGTTTGAATATAGCGCCAGCTTAATAGGAATAACGTTGACAGAGGTTTGAAATTTATGATTGATTTTACAGTTTATAATAAAATTATAGAGATTAAACACACTTGATTAACATAAAAATAAGTGGAATTAATATCATAACTGGTGGAAATTTGATGAAAACCGACCAAGTCAAGTTTGTAGATATAATTTTGGCGAAAAATTATGTTAAATAAAATATCACTGCAGCTTGTGTCCTTTTCCCAAAAAGTTGATTTTTTGATTATTAATATTTTTTTTTACAAGAGTTTATAACAAATTTGTAGATATTTTTTGGTTGAACAACTTTTGTTGACAATATTGTATCGTTTTTCAAACAATTTAATTTTTTTATTTTGAATGTTATTTTTCAAGATTAAAACAAAAACTACGCCTCCTATCAGAAAATTATTGACGACAAATTCAGATGAGTTCTTAATCTTTTTTGGAAGGGCATTTTTTGTCTATTCATTTTTTTCATAGCTTGTGTCGTTTGTTCAAAAATTTAATTTTTTTATTTTCAATGTTTTTTTTTGCGAATAAAAAAAACTACGCATCCTATAAAAACATTATCAATCGCAAATTTGTAGCTCTTTTTTGTGTGAATAACGCTTGTCTATTTATCTTTTTTGTAGCTGGTGTCGTTTGTCCAAAAATTTAATTTTTTTTATTTTTAATGTTTTTTTTTACGAATAAAACAAAATCTACGCATCCTATAAAAAAATGATCAATAACAAATTTGTAGTTTTTTTTGTGTGAATAACGCTTGTCATTTTATTTTTTTCGTAGCTATTATGATTTGTCCAAAAATAGAATTTTTTTATTTTTAATGTTTTTTACGAATAAAACAAAAACTACGCATCCTATAAAAAAATGATCAATAACAAATTTGTAGATCTTTTCTGGATGCATTATTTTTTTCGTATCTGGCATAGTTCGACCGCGAAATGGAATTTTTGTTTTTTCATTATATTTTGTGCGATTGATATTTCAATTTTCGATTTTTAGAACAAATTTAAAAAGTTGTTATGATAATCTGATATGATTTTCAAAAATCAACGTTTTTTTTCTCTTGACTTTTTTCATATCGTGCGTTGTTTGCCTTAGAATGTTCATTTTCGTTTGTTTGTTTTGATTTTGAAAATGCTATAACTCTGATAATTTTCCTTTTATTCAAAGAAGTAATTTGGATCAATTGTTCGAATTTCCGAGTACTATGAATAGCCGTAAGTACAATTTTTGAATCTTGAAAAAACCTGGTCTCAAAAATTTTGAAAATGCTCTAACTTTTTGAATTTTTATCCAAAATAGCTGGTTAACGAAGTCGTTACATTTTTTTACGCCTGAAAAAAGTATGCCAAAGCACAATCCAATCTGATCAATCTTTCGAAAGTTATTGTGCCTACACGATACTACAGACTGAAGACTACAGACTAGACAGCCAGACGGACAGACAGACACCTTCGTGAAAATCATTTTTTCTGACTCAGGGGGTCTCAAAACGTGGAGATTTTATGAAAACCGACTAAGTCAAATTTTACATAAAACCAATACCTTCTCATTAGGATGAGAATGTAAAAATACTATTTTTAATGCTTCCATAATTTCGAATTAAAAGCGTTTGAGATTGGACAATTCCGACTTCGTGATTCCACAATTAAACAATCAAAATTCATGGAGGCGGTTAAGATCTTCAGATACGAAACAAACTTGCATACATGCAAATATTAATTAATCGATTTCAAATTAATTATAATAAGTTGCAGGATCTTTATGTGCTACTTTTGCATATAGATCTGTTTTCAGATTTGAAAATTAAAGCTTAAGGTTAAAGTTTTGAATGCTTTATTCTAATATATTCGGGTTTTCGGGACCTCAAGTTTTAAATTATTCAGGATTTAATTTTTTTAGGAATAAATGCCTCCGATTAAAAGTTGTTTAATTTGTCATGGCTTACAATTTGAGAGAAACGGGAATGTAAAGCTACAATTTTAAATATTTTGTTTGTTTGTTTGAAACAGTGCCCAATTTTGAAGCCCTTGGATTAAAACGTGTTAAAATTAGGTGAAGCTTCCAATTAGTAAAATATTATGCATTCTTATTCTGATCTTAAAATCAATCCATTTGAATGTATGGAGAAAAAAGCTTGATATTAGAAAAAATATTCACCAATGCAAGGGCTGCAGTTTTCGATTTCTTGCGGATACCAATGAGTTCAGAAATTTAAAAGATTTCTGAAAATAAAAAAAAAATTAAAAACATGTCTACATTTTCCATAGGATTTTCCGCGACCTTTTCCTAAAAAGCCCTTTTAAAAATTTTCTAGAATGGATGTCAAATATTGAAGTTTTTTTTTTGTAAAAGAATAAAGCCAACATTTCAAAGACGCCTAATATTTTTGATTAATTAAGATACTTAACTATTTTGCTTCCTCATAGAGGGAGGTTTGTAATGACCTAAATTTTCAAATATACTTTTTTGACATATTTTGATATAATTCGACCCCAGGAGCTCGAAAATAAAGTTTTTAAAAAATGTCCGTGTGTGTATGTATGTGTGTGTGTGTAACTTTTTTCTGTTCACCATATCTCGAAAAGTAAAAGAGCTATGATCATGAAAATTGAATGAAGTGTAGCTCGGATTGATATCCAGGTCTGATAGGATTCTGAGCTAGATCGCCCATTTAGAAATAGTTTTTCCTTGTGTTTAGAGATTTAAAAAGAAAAATTTTACCTTGTTTATATAAGAAAAACTTTTTTGATATTCAAAATACAACAACACGATATCTAGCTTATTTGTTCACGTCTATGAAACGCATCAGTCGACCTATTGTTGAAACTTTTATGACCTACCAGTACAGATTTATGAAGTTTCAAAAAATGGAGTATTCTGTTTATATGATAAAAATTTTTTTGATATTCAAAATACGACAATAGTACATGTAAAATATTTGTTCGCGTCCTTGAGACGAATGGATTGACCTATTTATGAACTTTATATAACCCACCAGTACCGATATATGAAGTTTCAAAAAAATGGTGTATTCTGTTTATATGATAAAAATTTTGTTGATATTCAAAACACGACAATATTACATGTAGAGTTTTTGTTCGCGTCCTTGAGACGCATCGATTGACCTATTGATGAACTTTTCATAACCCACCAATACTGATTTATGAAGTTTCAAAAAATGGTTTATTCTGTTTATATGAGAAAAATTTTTTCGATATTCAAAATACGACAATAGTACATGTAAAATATTTTTTTTCGCGTCCTTGAGCGCATCGATTGACCTATTGATGAACTTTTCATAACCCACCAATACTGATTTATGAAGTTTCAAAAAATGGTTTATTCTGTTTATATGAGAAAAATTTATTCGATATTCAAAATACGACAATAGTACATGTAAAATATTTGTTCGCGTCCTTGAGACGAATGGATTGACCTATTTATGAACTTTATATAACCCACCAGTACCGATTTATGAAGTTTCAAAAAAATGGTTTATTCTGTTTATATGATAAAAATTTTGTTGATATTCAAAACACGACAATATTACATGTAGAGTTTTTGTTCGCGTCCTTGAGACGCACCGATTGACCTATTGATAACCCTTTCATGACCCACCAGTACCGATTTATGAAGTTTCAAAAAAATGGTTTATTCTCTTTATATGAAAAAAAACTTTTTTGATATTCAAAACACGACAATAGTACATGTAGAGTTTTTGTTCGCGTCCTTGAGACGCACCGATTGACCTATTGATGAACCTTTCATGACCCACCAGTACCGATTTATGAAGTTTTAAAAAAATGGTTTATTCTCTTTATATGAAAAAAAACTTTTTTGATATTCAAAACACGACAATATTACATGTAGAGTTTTTGTTCGCGTCCTTGAGACGCATCGATTGACCTATTGATGAACCTTTCATGACCCACCAGTACCGATTTATGAAGTTTCAAAAAAATGGTTTATTCTCTTTATATGAAAAAAAACTTTTTTGATGAAAGCATTTTCAACCAAAAAAAATACATTTCTAACCAAATAATTTAATTCTCAACCAATAAAATTAATTGTCTACCTAAAAAGATAAATTTCTAAGAAATTACCTAAATTTTCAACAAAACAGTTTAATTTTCAAACTGCAAATATTCATTTTTGAACATAAATAGAAGACTTCAATTTTCATTTGAAAAAATAAATTTTGAATAATACAAAACGAATCTTCTACAAAATAGTTAAACTTTTCACTAAACTGTTGAATCGTCAAGAAAAATGAAGACGAATTTTCTATCCAAAATAGTTGAATTTTGAACCCGAAAATACGAATTTTCAACATAAAAGTTAATTTTCAATTAAATGGTTTAAATTATGTTAAAGAAAATCAGTTTTCAACCCAAAAAAGAAAATTTCCAACAAAATACATACATTTTTACTCATAATTAACTTTTTAACTGAAAAGATTAATTTTCTGCCAAAAAAGATGATTTTTCAACAATCAAAATACATTTTCAACCAAATAGTGAAATTTCTAAACGAAAAAAAAATTTGTAACCAAAAATGGAATGAGTACATTCTCATTTGAAAAAATTAATTTTGAATAAAAAAAAACTAATCTTCTACAAAACAGTTCAATTTTCTACCAAATAGTTGAATATTCAACCAAATTGTTAATTTCCAAAGACAAGCAAAAGAATTTTCTATAAAAAACAGTAAAATTTTTAACCCGAAAATATGAAATTTCAACAAAAAAGACCATTTTTGAGCAAATAGTTAAATTTTCCGTTAAAAAAACTAATTTTTACCACAAAAAAGGAAAGTCTTAATAAAGAAGTTAAATTTGCAACCAAAGATATGAATTTTCTCTTACAATCATGAATCTTCTACCAAAAATATGAATTCTTAATAAATTACATAAATTTTGAACCAAATAAGTGAATTTTTAAAACACAAAGACTAATTTTTAAGC
Source organism: Andricus curvator (assembly GCA_932195095.1). Taxonomy (NCBI): domain Eukaryota; kingdom Metazoa; phylum Arthropoda; class Insecta; order Hymenoptera; family Cynipidae; genus Andricus; species Andricus curvator. The sequence continues at coordinate 243,680 of CAKNYM010052346.1, read as the reverse complement.
AAAAACAAATCGTTTGAATTTTCTATTACATAGTTTAATTTTCTATACAAAATAGTTGAATTATCAACCCAAGAGATGAATTTTCTACTAAAATTATGAATCCTTGACCAAAAAAATGAATTTTCAGGAAAGTAGTTCTACTTTCAACCAAGGAGTTGAATTTTGAACCTGAAAATATAAATTTACAACGAAAAATGTAATTGTTGATATTTCAACCAAAATATATTTTTGCTTTAAATAAAACACAATTGAATTTAACCAAAAAAGAAGAATTTTACACAAAATAATCCTCAACCAAAACAGATTAATTTTCAACCAAACAGTCGCATTTTTAACCAAAAAAGACGATTTTTCAATTCATGTACGGCTCTAAAGATACACGTCCACTTTCACATACATTGCCTTAAGAAAATTCATAATTGCCCTTCGAAAAATTTTCTGGATCCGCCCTTGATAATTAATACCTTGAAATAATTTGAGAATATTTCCTTCACTGTAGAGTCATCTCTCCATGAGCTTTACGTACGCGTATGATGACCTTGTCTCTCTCATGTGTATTATACGGGAGATGAGGTTGCATTTTTTGAATTGATGAATACAATTCAAGTTCAAGTTAAATTGATTAATGATAGAATTACGAGTGATAACGGAAATAATCATAATTTACTTTAAGCTTTCATTAACCTCAAAAAGATCAGTTTTGAAAGTCTCGAATGTCACAACTATGACTTAAGCAAAATAGGTTCTTGCAGAATATGATCGTTTAATTCGCCAACAGAATGTTTCCACGACATCCTAGACGTATTCGGATATGAAACACCACTAGGAATACTAGGAATAGTAACAGAACCTTTTGGAACGAACAAATTAATTATCACCTCGGGACCACCAATTAGCGCAACCCGACCCGGAATGCACGGTGGTCAGGTGACCTTCAAATTTTCACGCGCATGATTGACGCGCAGAAATCGAATGTCAGCCATGGTCTGTCTGCTCCTCCACGGATGATCGAAATCAGTAAAAAGAATAGGGTCATATTGAATATCCCGGAAGGATAACTAGGTTATCCTAATAGTGAGGCTGAACCTCTGCGGAGAGTCAATCTAAACATGAAATGAATTTCCCTGACTATATCAAACAAATTTTGAAAGGACCGTTCGACCATCTAGATAATTTAGAAGGACTTACTGAATCTCTAAACTTTGAATCTAACTTTGACCATCTATTTTTCTCCGTGCACCTGGGCTATTCGTCCGAAAAGCTGTACGACTATATAGAAGGTCCCACGATTGCGCATGGGGGTTTGCTCTTTTTTTTACACTTAATTTCTTGATTTCTCTTCTCATTAGTCCCTTGGTCCCAGTTTAATGTTTATCACTTTCCTTGGGTTTGTTTCTGAAAATTGTTCGCAGATTTTTACCAGATGTTAGCCTTAAAAGAAAAGGACCTCACTGCGCGCAGGTCTCGAGTTGCAAGGGCCAACGGTAAATTAAAAAGTTAAAAATTAATAATTCTGCAATCACTGACTTGAAAGTAATATATTTGGAATGTACGAATTTTTCCGATTTCAATTATATTAATTTGTCTATAAGGGTAGAAATTCAGAGAACTAATCAATATTTCATTGAATATTGAGTTGAAGTTTCTTCAACTAAACTCCTTCAAATTTTTAACTTTTCTAGGCAAGTAATGTCACTGTAATCGGAAAAATTCGTAGATGCTGATTAAGCTATTTTCAAATCGCTAGTTGCAAACTTAAAAGCTTCGAAATTTCCTTACTCTGACCTCTCTGTAAACAAAAGAACCCTGCTGGAGTACCATGCTGGAAGTAACCGGATTAAAACCTTATCCGTTTTAATCCGTCATCTATCCATAAGTATATGTTTGAATACTTTTTTATAATCTTCAATCCGTTTTTATCCGTTGGATATCCATCTATCCGTTTGAATAATAATCTTGTCCAGTGTAACTATCCACTTTCATCCTTCTGTATGTTTTAGTGTATTGCTATCCGTTTGTATACTTATAACTTTCAATCCTTCATTTTTTATCAACGACTCAATCCTTGTTTATCCGCCAATTACTTAGATTTGATCTCACCTATCACGGATTAAAAATGTATCCGTTTAAATCAATGCTTATCCTCTTTAATCCGTTCTATAAAACATGTATACTCTATCCGTTCTAATCCATAAATCTCTATCCGTAACCCTATTCTCGTATGTGCAAGACCTACTTTGACATTTATTATTATCTATCACGGATAGGATACTCATCCGTGCCAATCATTACCTATCCTCTTCAATCCCTTCTCCACGAAAACTATTCTCCACTAACTCCACGAGCCTATCAGTTCCAATCCATAATCTCCTATACATCATCCTATCCTTTTATATCCGCGACCTACTCTGACATTCCTTTTTAACTATCACCGATAGAATACTTATCCCTGCCAATCATTACTTGTCCTCTTCAATCATTTCTCCACAGAAAGAATTGGCTATCCGTCCTAATCCATAATTTTCTATCCGTCACCCTATTTTTGTATATCTGCGACATACTTTGATTTTTCTCGTTATGTAAAACGGATAGATTCTTAATCCGTGCCAATCATTACTTATTCTCTTTAATCCGTTCTCCACAAATTTATTCAGAAAAATCATGGATTGAAACGGATAGGCAATATATTTATATTTCCTGGTCGTTTCAATCCATAATTTTCTATCCAGCAACCTATTCTTTTCTATCCGCGACCTACCAAGACTTTCCTGGTTATCAAGCACGGATACGATACGATACTCAAAATTTGTGCCAATTTTAAACTCGATATTATTAAAGGTATCACCTTCAGTAAATAAAATTAAAAAAAAATTTTAATCCATGAAGCGAACGGAGGTCAAATCGGACCAAAGGTGTCCCGGAAATGGTATCAGCCTGAGAGTGACGGTTGCACTGTAATTTTTACGAATTTTCAATTTTTCATATTTTTTTTTGCAAAACAATGTAGGATAATGTTTATAAAAAACATTGGCACTTTCGGTTTTTTGAATTTCGCCTAAAAAAATAGGAGCAAAAAAAAAACAAAAATTTTTACAAAAACCTAAATATTTCTCCCAAACAGAAATAATTTTTCTGTTTTTTTAATTTTAATTTCGACACACATTTGACAGAAATTTGAAAATGAAGTTCAATTGTTAGGTTTCCATTAAAGTCAGTACAAGTGGGGTTTTCGTGTCACAGAAAATAAATTTGGGGTCAAAATTAAAAAATTCAAGAAATTAACTTAAAAAGTTTTTAATTTCTTTACATTATTTAATTTTTATGATAGACAGTACGAGGGGTTTCAGGGCACAGAAAAGGAATTTGGGGTCGAAATTATAAAAATTCTAAAATTTGACTTAAAATTGGTAAAATGTCATTGAATTGGTACATTTTCATGAAAATAGGAAAGGAGGGGATTTTCGAGTCTCTCATAATACGAATTTTTGTTCAAAATTCAATAATTTAAAATAGCAACCTAAGTTTTGGAAATTCTATTTCATTGGTAAATTTCCATGAAAGTCAGTAAGAGGTGGGATTTTAAGTAACAGAATACGAATTTGAGGTTAGAATTAAAAAAAGTTGTAACAAAAGTCTGTGAGAGAACGTTTTTTGAGTCACATGCGGCCCAAAATTCAAAAAGCTGACATCAATTTTGAAAATGTTATTTATCTGGTATATTTTTGTGGAAGTCAATACCAGGGTTTTTTTTTTCGGGGTCAGCATTTGTATTTTGAGACCGAAAAACTCCTGTGTTTTAGAATTCATGAAAATCTGCCAAATTAATATCATTCTCAAAAATTTTAGGTTAACATTCTGTGTTCTATGACTTGATAAACCCCCTCGTAATCGACTTTCATGGAAATCTACCAGTTTAATCATATTTCCAAATTTAAGTCCACTTTTGGAATTTTTGAATTTTTGCCCCAAATTTGTATGCTGTGACTCAGAAAACCTTCTCTTACTGACTTTCATAGAAACTCACTAATTTAATAAATTCTCCAAATTTTAGCTCAAATTTTCGAATTTCTTAATTTTGACTCATAATTTGTATTTCAAGATTCGAAAAACTCCCTTCTTATGACTTCCATGAAAAGTAACCAATTCTATAAAATCTTCAAAATTTTATTGAAATTCTAAATTTTTTTAATGTTGACCCCGAATTCGTGTTCTGTGCCCAGAAAACTCCACTCGTACTGAATTTCGCGGAAATCTACTAATTTAATAAGTGTCAGAATTGGAGTCAAGTTTTGGAATCTTTTGATTCTGTCCCAAAATTCATGCTCTGTACCCCTAAGTAATACCTAACATTAGTGCGCAGACGTACGTGGTATATAATTTTACTGCGCAGCCATGGGTGCTGCGTAACTCTACTACGCAGGCATACTTGCTACGTAATTCAATTGCGCATCCACAAGTTCCATGGAACTCTACTGCGCATATTCAAGTACTCTCTAACTTTACTGCGTATCCATAAGTGACGTGTAACTATACTGCGCATCCGTAAGTTCCGTGGAACTCTACTGCGCCGACGTAAGTGCTGTACAATTCTTCTGCGCACACACAAATACCCCTAACATTACTGCGCATCCTTAAGTAGTGTGGAACTCTACTATGCATCCGTATAAGCCATCAACCTCTACTGCGCAGGTGTAACTGCTATTTAACTCTACTGTGCATCTATAAGTGCCTCTTAACTTTACTGCGCAGCAGAAGGTATCGTGTAACTATACTGCGCATCCGTATGTCTCAAGAATCTGGGTCCAGGTTTGGAACCGCACCCTTAAGGTAGTTTCCGAGTCCCGCACTCGAACAAATATTGGAGTCCCGTGGGGCGCCTGTCATTGTATGTTGTATTGACAAAATTTCATGGTCCCGCATACTCAATATTTTAATGCACTCCTGGCTTAGAATTCGTAGTGTGTGTATATGTATAGTCACCAATCCTATGCCAGCGGCAGATTCGTAGATCGTGAAACGTCGCAATTTGAAACTAACCATACTGACCAACTGTGTGTATGTGTGTGTGTGTGAGTGTATCGGGTTCCTGCAACAAGAAAAGCAGAAGAGAGGGGACAGCGTTGCCGGATCGCGAATCTTTGCCGTTTATGCGTTTGCAAGTAATTAAAATTTCAATGTTTTCCATTCGATTATCTAGAAAAGTACATGGTGAAGAGATTTTATTATTTTTCTGACATATTTGTATTTTCAAGCAGCATAAGTTGACACATTCTTTTAATTTCTCTACCAGAGCGTTTTATTACTACAAATTAAAATATGGAGAGTGCCTGTGCATTGCCCATGTATTCTGTGTTAAAGTAGTCATCTTTAACATTAATTATCTCGACATCAGTGTGGTAGAAAAATTTGAAATTAATTTAGCATATAAAAAAACATTCTACTCGAAACATAAGCTCGACTTTAAACAATTCTACCAGAGATCGATTTTTTCGGAAACCACCTGGTCTAACCCAACACGTTCCGATCCCTGGTCTTTGAATCTATTTTCTGTTTATTTTTTTAAGATTGTAGTTTGGAACAATTGAAACAATGCACCCTCTGAACCAATTTCGTTCGCTATCTCGGATGATTCAGAAACTGGTACTAAAATAGACTATTTGAGAGATCATATTAGAACGCCCAAAAAAGGGTCCCAGATAAAAATGAATGCCTAGTTTGTACTGTGTATATTTACTTTCCGTGTCTGTGAGCTGGGAGGGGGGGGGGGGGAGTTGGCGAAAAATTATCAACTGGCGCTGGGCGCCAAAAAAGATAGTTACGACTCTGACTGTATACCAACAAAAACGCGCTTTACACATCGCTCATCCGTGGCCTACACGTAGACAAGAATTTTTGTCAATAATGAGATAATGGCTAGTATATATACAAGTACAAAATATTCAAGATTGACTCAGTTACAGTAAGGGAAATTTTATTTTAAATCATTTCTTTGTGTCTCTGTTCATAATGAAGATTTTTGTCTTGGTGCTCTTCACGTTTGTGATGTTTTTTGATTCTTCTCGTAAGTAGATAATATCAAATCAATCACATATTAAAACATCTTCTATCCAGATATCGCCTATTTTCGAAAATTGGTCTTTTACTTTGGAACAGTTCAAACATATGCTATTATCATTGTGCGCGTCTGTTGAATCTCGCGCTTCGCGCTCGGATATTTATTTTTTGCACTTGGAATGCTCGAATGAAACTTTATCAAAAAAATCTCTTTTAGATCCCAGTATTTATATGCGTCTTCATATTCGGAATTTTCTGCGTAATTAAGTATTGTTCAAGGTTTAGTTGCTCAATGCTCTGTAGTCTTTGAGGTACTCATTTCCATCGTTACACTCGCGCTACGCACTCGATTTTTGATAGACATTTGTAATTGTCTATTTATTTTCTGAATTATTTTACAACCAAAAATTACAATCCTTTCTTCAGACATTCTTCCCCATCTCGCGTTGTGATGCTAAAAATAGGATTTTTGTTTTCTTATTATTTTTTTTTTTTGGGTAAAACAAAATATCCTACAAGTCTTCTCTTAGGTTTTTTACGTATCTCGCGTCTTCTGGCGTAATATTGGAATTTTTTTATTTCTTCATACAAATTTCGATAAATAAATTTAAAACGAGAAGTTCTGTCAAAAAATGGTTCAGAGAAATGTTGTAAGAATTTTCAAACGCTGAAATTCCTCTAAAAACTTTTCCCCATATTGTGCGTCTGATAACTCCTATTGAAAAATGGTTAAACGAAATTTTTTAGGATTTTTTAAAAGCTATGATTGCTCTTCAAGACTTCAATTTTCAATTCAATTCAATTCAGTTGTAAACTGGTTCTAAGCAAATTTGTAGATATCATTTAGGCGAAAAAATGTTGTTAAATGAACTGTTATTGTAGCTTGTCCCCTTTTTCCAAGAAGATGATTTTTTATTTTTAATATATTTTCATAACGAGAGGTTATAACAAATTTGTAGATCTTTTTTGGTTGAACAACTTTTGTCTTTTCATTTTTTTAGTCTCGTCTCGCTTTTCCAAAACTTTAATTTTTTTTCTTTCCAATCTTATTTTTTATGATTAAATGAAAATCTACTTGTCCTATCTGAGAATTATCCCTAGCAAATTTGTAGATCCTTTCTGAGTAAACAACTTTTGTCAATTAATTTTTTTTCGTACCTTGTGTCATTTTTCAAAAAATTTATGTTTTTTACTTTTAATGTTATTTTTACGATTAATACAGAAACTACGCGTCCTATCAAAAAAATTATGAATGACAAATTTGTAGCTCTTTTCTGGATGAGAAACTTTTGTTTATTCATTTTTTCCATAGCTTGTCTCGTTTGTCCAAAAATTTAATATTTTTAATTTTATTTATTACGATTAAAACCAAAGCTACGCGTTCCATAAAAAATGATCAAGAACAAATTTGTAGCTCTTTTTTAGGTGAACAACTTTCGTTTTATTATTTTTTTCGTAGCTTGTATCGTTGACCTAATTTTTTCTGATTCATCTTTTTTCGTATCTTGCATTATTTTACCGCAAAATGAATTTTTTATTTAACATTATTTTTTGTGCGATAAAAATTTGAATTTTCGATTTAAAAAAAAAATCTGAAAGTTGTTATGATGATCTTGTAGAGCATTCAAAAAGCAATGTTTCTTTTCTTTTTTTCATATCTCGCGTTGTTTGGCTTAAAATGTTCATTTTCGTTTGTTTTTTTGGATTTTGAAAATGCTATAACTCTGATAGTTTTCATTTTATCCAAAAAAAGTCATGAGGATAAATTGTTCGAGTTTCCGAGTAGTGTGAAAAGCCGTACATAGAACTTTCAAATTTTGAAAAAACTGGTCTCAAAATTTTGAAAATGCTCTAACTTTTAGAATTCTTATCCAAAAAAGCTGGTTGACAAACTCGATCTTTCTTTTTGGACCCTAAAACTGTGTGCTGAAACTCGATTCGATCCGCTCAGTTTTTTGGAGAGTTATCGTGTTTACGGACGGACGGACAGACGCCATCGCCAAAACTTGATTTTCGGCTTCAGGGGGTCTCAAAAAGTGGAGATCCTCTGAAAAATTGTGTTGTCAAAATTCGTACAATTATAATACTTTCTCTATTAAATTAAATCTCAAAAATTAAAGTAAATTTTCAATAATTTTAATGCTAAACACTTATTATCGGAAAAATTCATATTGTACTGAAATATGACAAAGAGGTACAATTTGCGGCAAATAAAAACTAACGAGATCATATTTATTTCGACTATTGACGTTGGCGTTCGTTGAAAAAATTGGTTAACACCAAATTTCTATATTTCGTCTTACAGAATCAAGTACTTCAGGATCAAGCACGCCGCGCGTAAGAAACAGTCGAGCAGGTAATTCAAAAACTAAAATATAATCTAAAACAAATTGTAAAATTTTTTTTACCAAAACCTGTAGTTTTTTTCTTACGTATATTTTGAACTAATACAAAAATGTTGGGTTTCAGAAATAAAATTTAATTTCTTGTCAAATTATTACTAAACTCGCAATTTCGTATATTTTAGTATTTCTGAGGTGATGAATGTTGTAATCTTTGAATTGGCTAGTAACTATATTTTTATTACATGATCAGGGAGCGCGAATCGTTATAGCGAATCGGCAAGGCGATCCAGTATACCTCAGAGAAAGATGATCCTGCGTCATGATAGACTTGCTGCAATATACGATAACGGGATACCTTATCTAGTAGATGAAAATGGTGAATTCGGTAATGTAAAACTAAAACACATTCAAAAACAAATAAGTAAGAATTTTGCCTGAAACCTCTATCATTTTCTAATTATGGAAACAAATTTGGACTATTTCAGAAAGAGAGAATGGCGGTAGACGAGTGATATTACATTATAATAATGGTGATATACTGGTATACTCTAATGGTGAAGAAGCAAGGTATACAGAGTACGGGTTTCTGCCGGTAGCTCAACATCCGTATCTTCCCTTGTAGCACGTCCTTGTCCAGCGGATAGTTTAAAAAACAAAGTCTATGATGTACAAATACAGAATAAAAACGAAATCCGCTTTGAGCCAAAAAAAATTCTTATCGACACCTCTCGTTTTCCGTACTAAAAACCACGTATTAGTATTCACTTTTCTTAAATAGTTAAGATACAATCGTTTCGGACTAATATCAAACTTTTGGTTTTCCAGTGACAAAAACATAATATATGTTCCTCACCACTAGTGTAGACTAACTTATATAGTAATTTTAAATTATATAAGAGTCTTTAACGTACGAGAATCCAAAATAGGAGAAAAAAGAACAACAAAGTTCTATCAACTCTATCGGACAAGTTTATTAAAATCTTGAAAACCCAACGTTTCGGAAATACGCCATTTTAATCATCAGGGGAACCAATTTATATAAATCTAGAAAAATGTTATAATAATCTTACTCTTTATTGAGACAGTTATTCAGTTCTTTTTTAATAAAAATCATTTCAGCAAAGGCTCTTTTAATAGGATGATTCTCTTGATGCAAAACTTCAATCTTATCCCAAAGGAAAAAATGAGAAATATTATCATTAATATTATTATATAAGTGGTCGTTAAGAACATTATTGTAGTTCAATCTAACACTATCCTGGTGTTCTTTATGTCTAATGTGTAAAGTTTGGACTTGCATGTTGGTGGCGGTAGTGAGAACGTGTTCAGTGACAGGTGGTGAGAGGATTTTACAGAATTTGTGTGGCAGGTGTGAGTGGAGTGTGAGGGTGGAAGCCTAGGAGATGAGTATGGTGGTGTGGGGTGAATTGGGAAGATACGAAGTAACTTTGAGCGTAGGTGTGAGGTGGGATTTAAGTAAAAAGAGAAAGTGAGGTTATGTTGGCAAGGAGTCGGGGGAGTTTGTGGTCGGGAATCTTGGGCCTTTGAGGGGTCAAGGGTGGGTCTCGCAGAGGTAGGGGATGTTAAGGGAGAGAATTGGGTGTCTGCAAGGGCTGTGAGGAATAGAAAAAGGAAAAAAAAGGGAAATAAAGGGAAAATTTGGCGGTGATTTTGCAGAGACATCTGTCGGCTGCGGAAGGTACTGCATGGATAGGTCCCAGTTACCGGCGGTAGAGCGGGAGGTGGGCAGTGACAGTGCTTGCAGTGCTGCTAGTGAAATTGACGGGGAGGAAATTTTCCACATGCCACGACGACCAACAGTGCGTGGTCCGGTGTCGAGCGGCGCGTCGGGGAGAGGGAGAAATCGGAACGGTGCGAACGAAGGAAGCGAGAAGGTAAGGGAGAGAGCGTCGAGCGCAAGTGACGGGGAGTATGTCTTGAAAAGGAAGAGATACAGCCAAGAGAGTCCGGAGAAGAGCGAGGTTGAGAGCCCGTTTAAAAAAAGCGTAATTACACGTAGGTCACCCCCCCCCCCCCCTTCCGAAAAATGGAGGGGGATTCGGAGGAGGCTCTCGGGATGCTGGTAGGCGAGATCAGGGGACTGAGGGAGGACGTAAAGGGGACTAAGGAGCAGATGGAAGGCATGAGGGAGGACTTGAGAATTAGAGATGCAAAATGTGAAAAGGAGGTGAAAGAGCTGAGGGAGAGAGTAGAAGAGTTAAAGCGGGAAAGGAAAGAAAAAGAAGTTGAAATAAAGCAGATAGAAGAGGAGATTATGGTGTGGAAGGAAAGGACAAAAAAAAGACTTGAGAAGGTGGACGGCAGGACGGAAATGGAAGCAGGAGACAGGGGTGGGGGGAGTGAGATTGGGGGTATTTGGGAGAGGGTAGAGAATATGATAGAAGAGAAAGTGGGAGATCGTAGGAATGAAAAGGAGGAGAGGGCGGATAGGAAAAGGATAAGGGCAATGGAGTTGAGATTGGAGAAAAAAGAGAAGGCAGACAGCAGAAATAATACCATGATAAGAGGGTTGAAGCTATAGAGCGGAGAAGAAAGGGAGGGCGTGGAAGCGCTGCTACAGAGCATTGGGTGGGTTAAAGGCAGGGTAGGGAAAATTAAGTTGGAGGGGATAAAGGAGAAGGAAGTGGCGGTTGTGGAGTTGGAGAGTTGAGAACAAAAGTTGGGGGTAATGCGAATTAAGAATAGGATAAAGGATGAGAGAGTTTTCATCGATCACGATTTTACGAAAAAGGAAAGGGATGTACAGAGAATGCTGTACGACAGGCCTAGGAAGGAGAGGAGAGAAGGGAGATCAGCGAAGGTAGGATATCGAAAATTAGAGTAGACGAGAAAATGTGGGTGTGGGACGAGGAGAAAGAGGTGTTAAATGAAGTGCAGGGGGATTTGTTTCGTAGGAAGTAGGAAGGTGGGGGTCATGCAGGGTAGAGAAGTAGTGAAGGTGCTGTACTGGAACGTAGCAGGGGTGAGGAAAAAGGATGAGGAGTTCTGGAAGTATATCCAGGAATTTGATGTTGTGGGACTGGTGGAGACGTGGGTAGGAAGAAAGGAATGGGATAGAATAGAACCAAAGCTGCCAAGGGGGTACAGGTGGAGACTGCAGGGGGCGGTCAGAGTGAAGAAGAAAGGAAGGGCCAGTGGGGGAATTATAACGAAAGGGTGGAACACTTGCTAGGCGAAAGAGAGGAGGGTATGGTGGTACTGGGTGGGGACTTTGATGCGAGGATGGGGAGGGAAGGGAGACTTCACAGGAAAGGGGAGAGCTTCAAAAGGAAATCGAAGGATAAGACAATAAATAAGGAGGGGGAGATTCTAAGGGACTGTATGGAGGATAGAGGCTGGGCGGTGGCGAATGGTATGGCAACTGGGGACGAAGAAGGAGAATACACATATGTAAGTAAGGTGGGGATATCGGTGATAGACTATGTGGTCATGAATATGCAAGGATGGGAGGAGACGGACAAATTCGCAGTAGAGGGTAGGGTGGAATCAGACCATCAGTCATTAAGACTGTGGATAAGAGGGGAGGGTGGCGGAAGGCAAGGTGGGGAAGAAGTCTCGATAGGGGAGAGGGTGACCTGGATGAGGGAGGCGATCGAGAAGTATCAGTAGCAGTTAGGAAAGGTACGCTTTGAAGGGGAGTCGGTGGAAGAGACATGGGAGCATCTGGAAGAGAAGGTGAAAGGGTGTGTGCAAGAGAAGGTATTTAGAAAGAAGAAGAAAGGAATGGTGTAGCCGTGGTGGGATAGGGAATGTAAGAAGATGATAAGGAAGGTGAAGAGGAAGTATAACCAGTGGACAGAGGGTACTGCGAAAAGGGAGGAGTACGTAGAAATGACGAAGGGGTTTATATTGATGTGTAAGAAGAAAGAACAGGTAAAGAAGTAAGAGCTGGAGGACGAGTTAGAAAATGTCAAGACAGAGGAGGACGTCTGGAAGATAATAAATAGATTTAGGAAGCGTAGAGTAGGGATAAGCGAGAAGATGGGGAGTGAGAAGTGAGGAGTGGAGCGAGTTTTTTAAAGAATCATTTCAGGGCTCGGATTCAAGGAAGAGAGATGATGGGAGTAGAAGAACGGGGGAGGCAGAGATGGAGCAGTTGAATGACGAGGAGATAGAGAAACAGATAAGGAAGTTAAGAAGGTCAAAATCAGCAGGGGTGGATGGGGTAGAGAACGAAGCATGCCTGTTTAGTACAGAAGAGGTTAGGGAGAGGCTGAAGGAGGTAGTGAAGAAAGTATGGAGGGGGGGAGGGATTCCCACGAGGGTGGAGAGAAGGGTTAATAGTGCATCTGTACAAAAAGGGAGATAAGGATAGGCAGGAAAATTATAGAGGGATTACGCTAATGAATACGGCGTATAAAGTATACGCGATGGTGGTGGCGGAGAGGCTGCGGAAGGATGTCGAGGGGAAAGGAATATTGCCGGAAACGCAGGCGGGCTTTAGGGCAGGTAGGAGTACTATCGACAATATCTACGTTCTGCAGCACGTGGTGGATAGAGAATTAGCGAAGAAGGGGTCGAGAGTGTACGCGTTCTTTGTGGATCTCAAAGGCGCGTTTCCTTCGGTGGACAGAGGGAGGTTATGGGAAAGAATGGAGGATAGGAGAGTGGAGAGAGGCCTGATCGAGAGGGTAAGGAAGATATATGAAGAGACCAAAGATAAGGGACGAGGAGGACAGGGCATTTCGGAGAGATTCTGGATGGATAGGGGGTTAAGACAAGGGTGTCCGCTTAGCCCAACGCTTTTTGCGATTTTAATTGCGGATCTGGAAAGTAAGCTGGCGGCCGGAGTGGTAGCAGGAGTCAGGATATGAGGGGTTAGAATTTGGTCGCAAGCGTATGCAGGTGACATAGTGTTGTTGGCAAAAATCGAGGAGGCTTTAAAGGAAATGATGAGGAGGTTGAGAAGATACCTGGATGAGAACAGGTTAGAACTGAATGCGGAAAATTCGAAGGTTATGGTGTTTAGAAAAGGAGGGGGAAGGTATAAGGGAGGGGAGTGGAAGTGGAAGGGAAACGCGGTGCAGAATGTTCACATAAAAGAGAGAGTGAAGAGGGCAAATGTGGTGATGAGGCAGGTGTGGGGGTTGGGAAAAAAGTTATTCGCAGATGATTTTGGAAGGAGAATCAAATTGTTTGACTTACTAGTGATGAGTGTGCTATTGTATGGAGTAGAGGTGTGAGGGTGGAAGGAAAGCGAAGAGGTAAATAGGACACAGGAGAGGTATGTAAAGGGGACACTGGGGCTGGCAAGGAACACGCCTAATTATATTGTCAGGAGGGAGACGGGGAGAACGAGTGTAGGGTTCCTAGCGGGGAGTCGGGCGTGTAAATATGAGGAGAAATTTTTGAAAGAGGGGGGGAAGTAAGCTGGTTGGGGAGTGTTGGTGGGAGAAGGAGAACAGGAGAGGGGGGAAGGAAGGAAGGTATATGAGTTGGTTAAGAAAACCTGCATGGAGAGAGAGAAGACAGCAGGGGAAGAGAGAATAAGAGAGACAAGGTTTAATGGGAACTGTGTGTGGATTATGCCAAGGGCGAGAGCGCAATATTTGTGTGAGAAAGGAGAGAAAGGAAGTCAGGAGCTTATAGCGAGGATGAGATGTGGGTGCATGGAGGGTTTTAATAGGTTCTGGCTCGCTAGGGAAAAGAGGATGTGTGAACTATGTGGGAAGGGGAAGGCAAGAGTGGAGCACTGGTTGGAGGAATGCGTAGAGGTGGAAAGGAGTGGGATAAGCATGGAGGTATTGATGCATGAAAGGGGGGACAGAAGGGCAGTAGCATGGGTGAAGGGAGTCTTGGGTAAGATAGAGAAGAAGAGAAGGAAGGAGGAAGAGGAATGGAGAAGGAAAGATTTTAAATGGAGGAGGAAGTAAATATATGTAAATTTAAATATTGTAAACAGTAGATAAGTATTAGGTATAAGCTGCGGAGGCAGAGTTTGGCAATGCGAGGCAAAGCGAGAAAGTAGGGACATGCGCGCGAGGCGAGGCGAAGCGAGGAAGGCAAGACGATAAGAGCGAGCGGCGGTAGAGATAAGGTGTGGAAGGATGTTAGTTTGAAGGGTTAGTTTTAAAAAAATTCTGTAAAAAAAATGGAACTGTAAGCAAGTCAATTTTTTTAATGTCCAGTAGGCTGAAGAATAAACGTTTATCTATGTGTAAAAGTCTTTTAGTTTGTCCAATATAACATTTATCACAATTACAAGAGAAACGGTAAACAACGTTAGTTTTTTCTAAGGTTTCTAATTGGTCTGTGCCTAATTCAATCCTTTTATCAAGTTTAGAATTAGTACTAAAGGTGGTGCTAATTTTATAAGTTTTGAAATGTCTTTTTATATTTTCTGAAATTTTACCATAGTATGGAATAGTAATAGTGCTTTTAGGATCAAATTCTTTTTTAATAATGTTACTAGAGTTATTAATTCTGTTTTTGTTATGTAGTTCTTTTAATCTATCATCAATTTGTTTATCAATAATATTTAGTGGGAAGTTATTCAGGAAAAGATAATGTTTTACTATGTTTAAGTTATCATTATGAAATTTATTATCCGAAAGTAGAATAGCTGAATCAACTAAGTTCTTTATAATAGCTATTTTTTCTTGGAATGGATGTTTTGTTAGAAAATTAAGTTAGCTGTCAGAATATGTTGATTTGCGAAAACAATCAGTAGAGATGGTACCATTATCATTTTTGATAATGCTGATATTAAGAAAGTTAATAGTATTATTATTTTCCATTTAATGTATAAATTGTAATCTTTCATGAAATGAGATAAAAGTTTTGATAATAATTTCAATTTTGTCTTCAGGAATAATGAAAAATGTATCATCTACATAACGAAAGTGGGAAAGGATTTTGAAAATCTAGTTTATTGGAAATCTCGGATTCTAAATCTTACATTACCATGTCGGATAAATTATTGGAAATAGGAGAACCCATGGTAGTTTCAAAAGTTTGTCTCCAAAAAATATTATTCAATTTAAAATAAGTGTTATTCATTATGAATTTTATTCCTTATCTGAAATCATCTGAAGATAAGGCAGAAACTTTCTTAATATAAGGCCATCTTTTTTCAATACTATTGAGAACCAAATGTACAGGAACGTTAGTCAAGAGAGATATTACATCAAAAGATATCATAATGTAATCAGAAGGAATAATGATTTTATCTAGTTTTTGTTTCAAAACAGTAGCATTTTTAATAAAAGATTTAGGTTTAGGAAGAGCAGAGTTTAAAATATTATTAAACACCTCAGCCATAGTATATGTTGAAGAATTAATAGTGCTAACAACAGGTCTCAAAGGAAAATAATTTTTTGAATTTTAGGAAGTCCATAAATTCTAGCCAGATTAGTATTTTCTGTAATAAGGTCTTGTCTATCTATGTTAGAGCCTAAAAAACCTTTTAGTCTCCATTTGTTAATTTTATTAAAAGTTTTACTTTGTATAGATTTTAAGGGGTTATAATCAATTTTTTCATATGTTGTGCTACCATTCAACATCAATTCCATTTTGCTATAGTAATCTTGTTTATTAAGGATAACAGTAACATTACGTTTATCAGCAGGTGTTATGAAAATATCTTGATATTCTTTGATAAAAGTTTTAGTTACAGCAATATTTTTAGAAATGAGTTTTCAGGCTGCGCTAATTTCTTTTGAAAATAGTAACTCTAAAAACCGTTATTTTTTAGTTACTGTCGAAATGTAGTTCAGAAGTATCTTTTGTGACAATTAATTTTGTTGCTTTTCCAACTTTTTTTTCATTCTCACGATTCAAATTGTGGTGGCAGATAGCCATAGAAATTTATAGCCCAATATAGGAAAATTGAAATTTTTCCCCCATCCTGGGATTCAAAATTTTTTCAATTCCATAAAAACACTTAAAAATAATTACAAAATAATTTCAGAGTTAAATATTCATTTCTCTTTGGCTGATGATGAATTTTTTTTAACTGGAAATTTCATTATTCCAGTTATTTTACATATTATTTTAATTTAAAATTCATCTGTTTTGGTTAAAAATATTAATAGTCGGTTGAAAATATAATTATTTTGTTCGAAATTGAACAATTTTGAAAGAAAATCATTTCATTCGCTTAAAATTCAACTACTTTGTTGAAAATTAGTTTTTTGGTAAAATTAAACTGTTTTTTATTTAGAATTAAATTTTTTTGGTTAAAATATATGAACTTTTACACTTTTAGTTGAGGATTCATCTTTTTCGTTAAAAATTAATTTTTTAAATTGAAAATTCAACTACGACATTTTTGGTTGAAAATTGCTCTCTTTTAGTTGAAAATTCATATATTTTATTCAAAATTCGTCTTTTTCTGGTAAGAAATTAATCTTCTTGATTGAAAATTCATCTCCTTGGTTTCAAATTAAAGAATCTTGTTGAATATTCGTATTTTTTGGTTGAAATTTTGTCTATTACATTTTTTATTAAGAATTCATCTTTTTAGATAACATTTTTTATTATTTAGTTGAAAATCAACTTTTTTGTTGAAAATTCTCCTTTTTGGCTTGAAACTTCAACAATCTGGTTGATTTTTTTTTGTCTTGACTGCAAATTCAACTATTTTGTTGAAAAATTGTTTTTTGGTTGAATGTAACTGTTTTTTATTTAAAATAAAAATATTTTTTGGCTGAAATGTCAACTATTGCATTTTTTGTTAAGAAGTCATCTTTTTTCGTTCGAAATTATTTTTTTAATTGAAAAAAAATGCATGTATTTTGTTAAAAGTTCGTATTTTTTTGGTAGCAAATTATCTTCTAGGTTGAAAATTCACATCTTTAGTTTCAAGCGTACCTATTTTGTTGCAAATTCGTCTTTTTTGGTTGAGTTCAACTGTACCTGATTCAAAATGAAAATCTTTTTTGGTTGAAATTTCAAGTATTACCTTTTTCATTGAGAATTCATTATTTTTGTTTAAAAGTTGAACTACTATGTTAAAAATATTTTTTTTTTTTTTTGTCTTGAAGATTTATCATTTCAATTGAAAATTTATCTCTTTCGTTGAAAAATGAACTATTTTGTTAACATTTTTTTTGGTTAAGCATTCATTTTTTTAAATTAAAATTTAACCATTCCATTTTTTGTTTAAAATTTATATTGTTTAGTTGAAGATTTAGCTATTTGGTTGGATATATTTTTTTTTATTTATAAATTCATGTATTTTATTGAAAATTGAAATCTACTAAAAAAATTTATGTTGGCCTTAGAATATTGTACATCTTCTAGAAGTGGAAGTCGTAAAAGGTAAATCCACATAAACACTTTTCAAAAGAAATAATTAGTTTTCAGCGCCAAAGAGATTTATATTGAATATTGAAAGATTTCAAGAGAATACAAAAAAATTTGTAAGATTCCTGGGATAACTTCAAATGTTTGTTTAGTTTGAAAAATTAATGTTTTGAATAGATTAAAAAGATTCTGAAACATTGTACAAGATTACTAAAAATTTCGAAAATAATCTGGAAGATTTTAAGGCAATTTTTTCAGTTTTGAAAACTTTTTCACAAATTTGAGGAAAAATTAGAATAATTTTAAAAGATGTGTACAAGTTGCTAAAAATTTTGAAGGCTAATTTAAAATTTGGAATGATTTCAAAAAATTGAAAAAATCTAGCCTTTTGAAGATTTTGAATAAAAGATTTAGAAGCTTTTTGAAAATTCTGAAAGATTTCAAGCAAATAAATTTTTTTTCAAGATTCCTAGGAAAAATGTTCATGATTTTTTATTTGGTTACATTAATTTTAAGATGTATACCATTAAGCCATTTCCCTTTCAGGGTAGGCGTGACACTACCCGATTCGGGTATTGTTTCTAGGTGGATAGTTTTTCGTAGTAAATAACTACAAGTGTGGGCTCACCACACCCACGATGTGCCAACAGCACTCAGTTTTCTCGAGTGGTCACCCATCCAAGTACTAACCGCGCCCAACGCTGCTGAACTTCAGTGATCTGACGAGAACTGGTTTTTTCAGCGTGGTATGGCTGTTGGCCACCAATAATATTCAAAAATATTTCAAAAAATTTGAAACGACTTTTTAAATTGTCAAAAAAGAATTAAAAAAATTCTAAGGTAACCTTTTTAGTTTTGAAATATTTTTCAAACACTTCAGGAAAAAAATCTAGTCATATTATAAAATATATAGAAGTTATGTAAAAAAATTTTTAATTATTCAAGATTTATAAATATTTCCGAAATTTAAAACCGAAATGTAGATTTATTAAGATTTCCGAACAAAAAGTGAAGAAGCTTTTTAAGGATTTCTGAAGATTCCTGAGAAAATTTAGAGTGATTCTTCATTTTAAAAAATTAATTTTAATAAAATATTTAAAAATATTTTAAAGAGAGGTTAAGAATATTTGAAAACTTTGAAAGATTTCCGAAAATTCATTATATATTTTTAGTTTTTTTTTCAAACTTCCACACGTCCTAAATATCTTTTAAGGTAAACTGAAGTTTTTCTAAAATTTGGTAAGATCATGTAAAATAAAAAAACTTTATTACAATGTTTCTAGATTTGCTTTCCACATATCTGAGATTTTCAAAAATCTTGTTGAATTTTTTGAAACCTAGGAAAATTATATTTATGTAATCTTGAAAACGAATAATCAAATAAACCTGAAAAGTAAATTGTTATTCGAAATATTTATTTTGTATCGAAAATTATTTCCCTCTCAAATCGAAAAACTAAACTCGCGCGTAGCGCGCAATTAAATATGCTAGTTAAACAAAAAAGGATGCTCAATATTAAATAACCATGAAAGTTTAAAAATTATTTTTTCGAGTTTGGAGTTTTAACTTTAAAAAGTACATTTCTTCACGAAATTAATATCTTTTTATACATAGCTTTCAAAAAGATTATTTTTAACGTGAATAAAGTAAGGTTAAATAGATGAAGTTAGTAAATATAATTCTTCCTTTTTCATTCAGAGGCAGTATTTTGTAAACACGTCATGTTTTTCGAGGTGATCTGTCCTATTTACAAGTTTCACAACATTACCTTCTTACTGTTTCAACAAAAATTTCCAAGTTTTTCCGGGTTTGTAGAAATTTTTCATGGCGATTAAAAATAAAAAATGTTTTTATGTGAAGTAATCAAAACTAAAAATTAAAGTACTCAAAGTTGAACTCTTTTGGATTAATAACTTTTTAAATTGAAGTTTATAAAGTTTTCAATTCAGAAATGTTTGATTTAAAGGCCTAATAATTTACATGTATAAAATGGAAGCTTTAAAGACTTTTTAATTGGACAATTTCAAATTAAATCTGTTGAACTGTGAAGAAGAATTAACCGATTAAACGAACTTAAAAAAAAAGGCACGCTGAAAAAACCAGTTCTCGTCAGATCACTGAAGTTAAGCAGCGTTGGGCGCGGTTAGTACTTGGATGGGTGACCATTCGAGAATACTGTGTGCTGTTGGCATATTATGGGTGTGGTGAGCCCAAATTTGTAGTTATTTATAACTACAAGAAAACTATCCACCTAGAAACACTACCCGAATCGGGTAGTGTCACGCCTACCCTGAAAGGGAAATGGCTTAATGGTATACATACATACCTTAAGTGAAGTTCAATCGGGATTATATGAGTCGTCTCGTTCGAATAGATCAAATTTGTAGTCATACGCTTCCTGCTTGATCTGATCACAGTTTTAAAGCTATTTTAAAAAAGGAAAAAAAGTTTCCGCCAGCCGCTCGGTTTCCCTTGGCGCTGGCTCTGCGCTTCCGGTAACTCATTCATTTTAAAGCTAGTAAATCGCAATTGCAGGGATTTTTCCCTGAAAGAAAAAATTATTTGGGTATGAAGGGCTTGATCTATTCGAACGAGGCGTAGTAGTATACCATTAAGCCATTTCCCTTTCAGGGTAGGCGTGACACTACCCGATTTGGGTAGTGTTTCTAGGTGGATAGTTTCTTGTAGTAAATAACTACCAGTTGGGCTCACCACACCCACGATGTGCCAAAGGTAGGTTCGTTTAATCGGTTAATATTTCGTCGTCTCGTTCTTCTAGATCAAATTTGTAGATGTTTAAAGCAAACAATTGCGATTATAAAAAATGGTATATACTTTTAGTGTACATAATACGCTTACAAAGTCCTGGGAAAAACATTAGTAATAAATCTACTTTTCACCTTGTAATACTGCCCTTGCAAAAATCGTGTTATCACACAACGGTTTATTATAGAATCTGGCAAATACTAACGATCTATCTGTCCAGCCTGCAGTACGGCAAATTACATCAACATTAACTCCAGATGTTTTTGCTGCTGAAGTTGACGCATGTCGCGTACTATGTGCCTTAAAAAGAGATACATCGATTCCACTCTTATAAAGCGTGGCCTTTATCCAACGTGCTAGTGTTTGAGTTGATGCAGCTGTATACGGTTTTTTACATGTTATAAATAGCTCATCAACGGAATTTCTTAAAAGTTTTGTTCGAATCAAATAATCCTGCAACGTAGATGCTACACAGAGCTCCGGCTGATCACGGGAGAAAGGAATTGTTAGACAAGGCTGTGCTTTATTGACCTTCAAGGTCTTTATCCTATCCGATATTTTAATTTGAATGACACCCTTAGAAAAATGAATATTTCTTATTAATATCTTTGATAATGTTTGTACTCGTTGTGAAGTTACTAAAGCTAACAACATTAGTAATTTATACGTTAAATGCTCAGTGGACAAATCCTCATTCGGATATAGAGTTTTTAGAAAATTAAGAACGGTCTGTGGATCCCAAGTAAAGTTATAACAAGGTGCCTGTGGTTTCTCTACTGAAAAACCTTTAAAGAACCTTTTCATTAATGGATCGGACCCAACTTCTGATAAGGAAATAAGAGAGATCGCAGATCTATACGAGTTGAGGGTCCCGCAAGAGCCAATGTTCACAAGAACATCCGATAAAAAAACAATAATTTCTGCCGTAGTCACTTCGAATGGCGAGATTTGCTTCTTAGTGCAATGATCCCAGCATAATCGTAGTGGCTTCTCATATTGCTGGATCGTTGATGTAGTTAGAGAGTCAATCATGACCGGTATGGCATCTTCTGGAGCCCCTTTGTGACGGAAAGCCTCCCAGATAACCTGCCTGCCACCAGGGTAAGTTTGCTGGCCAACGGATGGACTTCTCTGAAATGAGATATGAGTAAGTCTACCTGAGGACCCAAGTAAAGCGGTTCCTCCACCAACAATTCTAAAAATAGTGGATACCAAACTTGAGTTGGCCAGAGAGGTACTACTAACAGTCCCTCTGCTTTGTCATCTATAACTTTTCTTATTGCTCATAGAATCAATGAAAAGGGAGGAAAAGCGTAAAAATAAAATTGTGACCATGGTACAGTAAGTTCATCGATTGTCAAGGATTCTGGATCTTTATACCATGAAATGAATTTGTCACATTTCTTATTTATATTAGTTGCAAACAAGTCAATGTCAAATTCACAAAATTTATCTTTAATTAAACCAAACACCTGATCGTTTATCTCCCATTCAGTCTCGGTTGGTAGAATACGCGATTCCCTGTCTGCTACTGAATTATCCTTGGACTTAATATATGAAGCAAAGATCCACAAATTTCTTTTTTCGTATCACTGCCATATAATTTTTGCCATCTTGGTTAGTTTTTGATATTGTACCCCACCCATACGATTAATGTATGATATCGCGGTTGTATTATCTACTCTAAGAAGAATCTGACGAGAAAATTTGTCTGAGGCAAAACATCTTAAACCATTAAAGGCGGCCTTCAATTCCAAGAAATTGATACACTCTTTTTGATTCTCTTGATTCCACCAACCATCTGTCTTTTGACTATTGCAACATGCACCCCATCCAGTTAGAGAAGCATCTGAGAATATTTCTATCTGAAAACTTGAATTTCGAATTGGATTACTGATTGGTGAGACATTCTTAATCCACCAATCTAAATCATTTTTTACATCGTCTGACATTTGCATTCTAGTATCAAAATTATCGTGAGAAATTTTTAAAGATAGAAATTTTTGTCGTTCCATTGATTTTGTGTAAAGCCAACCATATTTTACCCCTGGACATGCTGAAACCAAAATCCCAATACACTGAGCGAAATCTCTTATTTTACATTCCTTCTTTGATCGAAAGTTTTTGGCTAAGTTTAGTATCTTTATCCTCTTTTCCTGTGGCAATTCAACTATGAATTCTTGGCTGTTATAAAGGAGCCCTAAAAATTTACACTGCTGTGAAGGATTTAACGAGGACTTCTCAATATTTAATAAAACCCCCAGAGATTTCAGCAATTCTGTTGTACGTAAAACATTTAAACGGCAAAGTTTTTCAGTTCTTCCTATCATCAAAATATCATCCAAATAGATTATAGATAATAAACCCTCGCTTCTCAAAACCTGAACTACGGGTCTCATTAATTTAGTGAAGACAAATGGTGCGGTGCAAAGGCCAAAAGGCAAGCAATTAAACTCATAGAGTATCTTGTCAAATTCAAAACGCAGAAATTTTTTGAACTCATCCGCAATCGGTACCAACATATAAGCGTCTTTTAAATCAATAGAATCCATATAACAGTTGGGGGTTAATAACCTCATTACTATTTTGTGGTCCTCTAATTTAAAATGGGGTGCCTCTATAAATTCGTTCAATTTCTTTAAATTAAGAATAAATCTTTTTTGGCCATTCGGCTTGTCTACTAAAACATAAGACGAAATAAATTGACCTTTGGTGGGTTGACATTCCTTAAAACTGCCCTTGGCAATGAGTTCATCAATAGCTAATTTGTATTGATGGAACTGAGACCCTATATTACAGGCACAGGTTTATTTCTTTGAAAAACCTTCTTAAAAAATGATATTTTATAACCAGTTATATATTCAAGGATAACATTATCACAGATCAACCCTTTCCACGTGTCCTGAACAAATTTGATTCGACCAGCTGTTCCACTTACCTTTAATATCGATGACGATATTGGTGGTTCCCTCTGTATCCTCTCCCCGGCCCGTCCTGGTGACCCCTGTTCTGGTTCCTGTAACCTCTCCTGGCCGGGCCCCTGGAGTTTAAAGATGGCTTATAACCAGAATTCGAAAAAATCTTCTTTCGTTGAGAAATCTGATTCGGTTTTGCGGCCTTATTAGAACCAGATGGTTTCACCAAGTCTTTACTTGTTTTTTCCAGGTCCTTTGCGACCTTCATACGGGTCGCGAGATCCTCTCCGAAAAGAACTTTGTCGATTGGTAATTCCTCAGTAATATCTTTTACCATTTGGTTTACCTTAGGTGTAATAAAAGCACGCCTCATCACCGAAACATTGTAGTGAACATCAGACAGGATTCTTCCTGCGTCACTTAAATACAAAATAAGAGTGGGGTTACCCTCTCCCCCCTCATTAAACATCGTGGTTAGGGCGAGACCGATAGCGTATATCGCTGTACCTAACTTATTCTGAGCAACAACTTGAAACCAATCTTTCTTGGTACCTGATTCACCAATCATATGTTTAAGGCTGTGGCTAGTCGTCCCGAGAAATTGGGGGAGTTGGGAAAGGGGATGGACTAGTCATCTCGAAAATTCGGGACGACTAGCCAAGCTTATGAAAAATACTTCACTACTCATCCCGAATTTCGGGACGACAAAACACTCCGTATTTTTAAACTCTGGATTGATAGTCGGCGGACGAATTGCCTCGAAATCTTTAGGAAGAGAATACTTTTTAAGTTCTTCCATAGCTTCTTTGCTTAATCCTTTCTGTAAAATTTCGGTCCATCTTTTGGTTAGGACGTTGTGAACTTTGACAGATAAAACCTGTGTCTCTGACAGGTCGTCTCCTAAAATTTGAAGTGTGGTCTCATTTAGCTGAACATCTCCACCTTGAAATTCCTCTGGTGAACTCTGGTAAGAGGAGCTGCTGCCCTCTACTGAACATTCTTTATAATCTGTCTCGGGTGTCCTTGAAGGAGAGTTCTCAATGTTACGTGAACGATCTTTGCGTTCTTGAAGTAAACGATCTTTGCGTTTCTCATGTGAACGATTTTGGCGTTCGCCGTGTGAACGATCTTTGCGTTCGTCATGTGAAGGATCTTTGCGCTCAACGTGTGAACGGTCTTTGCGTTCGGCGTGTGAACGGTCTTTGCGTTCGCCATATGAACGGTCTTCACGTTCATAGCGATGTGAGCGGACTTTACGCTCATCGCTATCACGAGATCTATGGTCGCCATGATGCCTAAGTTTACTTGAATATCTTGGATCGAGCTATGTACGATCTTTACGGACATATTTGTTACGATCTTGATCGTAAAACAGGCTGCAGCTTCGTGAATTGCTAGCATAACGCCTTCCACTGTAATTCTCTCTATAGGAAACAACACTACTCACAGAATAAGTCGCACTACTTGAACGCGGACGACGCCCTTCCTCGCTAGGGTAGCGATATCTTTTACGACGATTTTCTTTACTCAGAAAATTGTCTCTATGGCGTTTTCTTTTACTCGATCTACTAGTAACGGAATCTTCACTATAACGCCTTCCCATTTTACGAAATTAGTCGAATTAATAATAAAAAAACTAAAGAAACCGGAGAAAACAACGTGTTCAGATCGCACAGAAGAATACACTGAGTTACCGGAAGCGCAGAGCCAGCGCCAAGGGAAACCGAGCGGCTGGCGGAAACTTTTTGCCTTTTTTAAAATAGCTTTAAAACTGTGATCAGATCAAGCAGGAAGCGCATGACTACAAATTTGATCTAGAAGAACGAGACGACGAAATATAATTAGGCAAGTCATTTTCAATAAATCATGGTATTAGAAAGGAGGTGAGACAAATAAGTTTATGCATACATTAAAATCAACTAATAACGCTCTAGCCGGAACCGTCTTCATTCAAAAAATAAATACTGGTATATTACAAATTATTTAGCCCGTCTTGATTCACGAAAAGAAGAATCAAGCTGAGGTGTTCAACGACACACTCACACACAGTCAGCAAACCTACTTGCCAAAATACAATGCACTGCGAACAAAATGAATCATATAGAAAAGAAAGTAATCATTAAATTAAAATATAAGAATCGATATTCATAAAGGGATAAAATATAAAGAGTTTGAGAAAAGATAGATCAACAGAAAATTAAATAAATACATGATGGATAAAACATAATTTGGAATAAAAAACATAAACTAGCTGGGAATTCGATATCGACTGTTTCCACTTTGTATTTACTAGTAGTCTTGCGCGCGCCTATTATTTTTTTTATGAAAAAGAATAAATCAAATACTTATTTTTTCTATGTTATTTATATTTAAGTAATGTTACAAAATATTTTTACAAAATAATTAGAAGGGACTACAGGACGATGTACGTAGCCTCTAATTAGGAGCTCCTTTTTATTTTTTTTTCTGTTAAATCTAAAGGAGTAATGTATTTCTCATAATTTATTTGTAGGTAAATTTTGCCATCTTGAAAAAATTGTGAATATAATTATAATTCAATCTATTATAATTGGCTCTTAAATTTGTTTAACAATTAACTTATTTGTAAATTATATTGCCAGAATACATTTTTTATTTTATAAATTAAAGGAAATGCTATTTCTGAAATAAATTGTGAATTATCCGTTAATGTATATGAACATATAAATTTCAAATTGATGTGTACTACGAATAATATTAATTTTCATTATTATATAAGTTTTTACAAAGTTTAAAAAAATGAATGATACACAGAATAATGGCAGTAATTACCAATCTTTCAGTTTTTAAGAAATATGATAACAAATTTTTATGTTGTCTATTTGCTTGGCAATTATTGTCTTTTATACTCTATAGTAATCCATTCGCCACTAATATTTTATTATGCATTGAGAGATGTAGTGAATTTTTGTCATGAAAAATTAATTTTCTAGTTTTTATCATAAATGATGCACGTTATTACGAAAAAGTAAAATGTATTTTAGTATAACTTTTTCATACATGAACATTTTTGTGTTAACATTTTTATCGTATCTGTTGTTGTTTACATAAAAATGATCAAATTCTTTTATTATAAGAAGAAAAGTATCCTGTCGATAGAACTCTCCAGGCCTTTATAAACGTTACAGTACCTTTCACATTAAAAACTAAATTAAACAAAAACTTTTCAAAAATGTATGTAGAATATTTTTCATAAAATGATTGAAAGTGTAAAGTGTAAATTTTATTTTTTAAATCCACATATGGCAGATAAGTAATAATACAAAAACGTTGCACAAAGTATTTGGTTTACGTCGCCAGACTTGCGTCACCTTATATATCTATTTTAATGAAGCATTTTTTTCATCTGATAATTGAATTTTTTCTTAAATTCTTCCTCATTATCATTGTTTAATTCTCCTTTTGAAATGTAGATAATATCTTCCATGTGTAAAAATATTAAAGTTTAAAATTTAACTGCTCCGTTTGTGGTTAAAAATTGATCTTTTTGGTTTTAAATTCAACCATTTATGCAAAAAACTTCGAAGCGAAAAAATATGAACTAAAAATTAATCAAATCAAATTTGAACTAACATCACATCCATTGTTAAAAGTACTAAGATGGAAATTTATGTCATTTGTCAAAAATTCGTCTTTTTTAGTACAAAATTAATCTTTTTAGTTGAAAATTCAAATATTTGGTTCAAAATTTATGTACATATTTTATTCAAAATTCTTCTTTTTTTATAGAAAATTAATCTTCTTGTTTGAAAAATCATCTCTTTGAGTAAAAATTCAAATATTTAATTGAACACTCAACAGTTTTGTTGAAAGTTTATGTTTCTGTCTTGGAAATTCAAGATTTTTTATGGCATT
This sequence comes from Andricus curvator, assembly GCA_932195095.1. Taxonomy (NCBI): domain Eukaryota; kingdom Metazoa; phylum Arthropoda; class Insecta; order Hymenoptera; family Cynipidae; genus Andricus; species Andricus curvator. Next base: position 216,439 of record CAKNYM010052346.1, on the reverse strand, counting down.
TTTGTATTGTTTAAAAAATCTATCTTATTTGATAAATTCGTGTTTTTGATTTGAAAATAGTGTCTTGTAACAAGGCAAAATTTTAACTTGAAAAATTAGCCTTTATTTATTTATTATTTGAAGTCGGGTACCCTCCGCTGCGTGGCACGACACTCCAGGGGCATATTTTAAGTTAGATTTAAGAATTTAGGATTAATTTTTGGTTTCGTTATTTTGTTTATTATGACCCTTGCCTCGACCTTCAATCTGCGGGGGACATCGAGGGATTTTGGAACTCTGAAGTGCACCAGAGAACTGAGATTCGCTTGTTTCCGTCGTACTCCAAGAATTGAGATTCTCGTGTTGAATCTAGTTCCCGCCTTTCCGCTTGCTGTCTCCAATAGTCCCGGAACCTGGCTGGAAACCTTGGATGCCTCCAGAGCTAGGGATAACTCCGGATTATTTTCCCTAGACTTTGGAAATGAACTTAGTAGCCTCGGAGCTATACCTTGGTCTGCACCAGTAATCCTTATGAGGGAGGAAGTCCTCACATCCCCTAACAGGGCCCTCGACGCTACGGCACTGGCCGAGAAACCAGCCTACTCAAGACTCCCGCGATGGGATGCGAATCAGGTCTGGTTGTCCCCGATTTGTTGTCGTATGTGTACCAAATGCGGACAACTCTCGTGCCAGAGAGGACGAGAGCTTCCTCATTTACCGGAAATGCTTCGGATCTGCACTTAGATATTTTTACTTAATTACAGCCTTCATTTGAGTCGCCCCTGCACCTCTTTTCGTTTTGGCGGCACGGCAGAGAACGAGTCTAGCGGCATGGCACCAACCACACGGCAGCGCCGAGGAAGCAACCAATCAGCGCCGACCCGTGGGGACTCACCCCAAAGGCGGGCGAGACGACGCGCTCGACATCGAACAAGCCACGGTCTCAGTCGTTCCGCAGCCACGCAGCGAGAGGTCACGCCGGCTACCGGAACATTTTAGTTGCTTAAAACCGTTTGTAATAGTAGAGTCAGTTTCTTTTTGGTTTGTGAGGTAAGAGCAAATTCCTGTCGCCGGGAGGTTTGGGTACCTCGCGGATCCTCGTGTCCTTTTTTTTCAATGGGGTTAAAATCCTTAGTTAAATTTGTGTAGCTTTTTTTTTGTGATTACGCTTTCGTAAAATGGACACGAGGGCATCCTCGGGACTCCAAGTCAACCGGCCGACTTAAAATTCTCTCCATATGATTGACATCTTGTAGTGGAGAAATCAGTTGCTATCGGGTTTCACTTCTATTTTCTCGCGGAAGATTATGTATCACGCCTAGTCGGCTTTTCCGTGGTTTGTAGAGTTCGCACAACGCCATCTTGCCCTCGTGCCGATTATAATATGTCCGCTCCGAAAGTTTAATAATGTCGCAAAATTAAATTCGGGTTTTATCTTCTTTTAGTACTAATGCTGACGATAATTTGAATGGGACTGTCCCACTAATTTCATTCACTTAGACCCCTGGAGTATCGGCCGAACGGCTCAGCCGTAGGTAATTCATTAAATTATTGCCGTAGTAGTAGTCTCTAGCCTAATTTTTGTTTATGAAATTGTCGTCGATTATGGGGTTGGGTTCGCTACCATAAAATTCTAAAATGGCGTTTTATTCTGCTATCGCTTAAAATTTTCCCGTTAGGTATTTTTCAAGCAAGTCAGGCGTGGCCATGAGCTATCGACCACTGTAAAATGGCTACCGAATTCTCTTGTCTCGAACAAAGAAAATTGTAATATCTGACTGCATGGTCCCGCCTGCCTGAAATCAAATTGTCCAATCGCGTAGATTGCCTCCCCTCATTCATTACTAAATAAAATTTGTACACGCCACTTGTTTAATTGAAATCCGTGTTTTATTTACGAGAAAGATGTTTTTAGAAAACTCTTAAAAGTTCCCCATCCGGCTGACTCACTCCCCTCTATCAACAACTTTAACCAAAGGGCTGATGCTAGCCCGGGCATAAACCTGGCCCACGCCCAGTACATTGAGTTTTGAGTGTCCGGTTGGCGCAAGTGCGCCTGGCGCCCAACTATCAATTAGATTCAATTTTGTTTGCTTTGAGAAATGTTAAAATAATGGGCGTGGTCCCGTACGAATAATTTTCTCTTTGAAAATTAGCGTTACAGTCTTTAGTGTATTTTTTTGAAAATAGTAGCTAAGCAGCGTCATCGCTTGAAAAAAGTGTCGAATAGTGTGTTGAGCCCGAGGTCTGAATTTGTAATTCATTATTCTAATAGTCTTTAAAATTCTTTGAAATCCCTTTAAATTATCAAAATCAATTCCTTAAAGTATCGGTGTTTTTGTTGAAAGGAGTGCCCCTTAAGAGCATAAAAATGCTTAATTTGAACATCTTTTTAAATTATAAAATTTTTCATCTGTAGATATACACAGATCTCTGACATACTTCTATGCAAACCGAAAAAAAAAAATTAATCGAATGTGTCAATATAAGGAAATGGAGATTTCAATCCTATAGGGAAAGTAGAAGCGAAAAGTACAGGAGTTTCACAAATGATATTTAATATCATAACTATAATTAAATTATAATAGAAATCACAGTTACAGAGCGCAAAAATGATTAATTTGAAAATTTCTTGTTTGCGTAAAAAGTTTAAAAACAGACTACCATCACAATTGAGGTTATGGTTCATTACTCCCCTTATGATATATTTCACGTATTTCTCCTTTTAAAGAGACAGTGCAACGGTTGACAACACTGAGCCAACCTCTTTCTATCTCTGTGTCTACTTGACGCACTAACAGTAACACGCCATGACGCTATACTCTTCTCTTTCTTAACTTTATTTCTTACAACACATTGTATACATTTACAACACTAATACAATAATAATATTTTTCTTACAGGAAACATTCAGAACCAGTTGGTGGATGAGGCATTCATTATTGAAAGCCCTGAAGCCGTTGCTGGTGGAACATGTTAGTACAATTGTTTAAATAAATTATAAAAAAATGTTTTTCTATCAATGTCTGTTAACAATGACCTTGTTCATTGTTTGATGGTTTTTAGTTGATAGGTGTTCAACGTCCTTCAAACAGTATCGAAGGAACCATTGAGCCTCCGATTCATACCTCGAGTGTTTGATGGATCTTTTAATGAGAATTATTTAATTAAGAACCATGTTTAACGCCCATCGAACACTTGAAATATGAAATCGAATACTCGATAGTCCTCAAAACATTGTCTGATGGTCAGTGTTTGACGACCTTTGAACAGTACCAAAGGAACCATTGAAATAAGTGAAATAAAATGAATAAATAAAAAAATAAAATAAAGAAAATATCTACAATTCTTTATTATTTACAGTTTTCGTAGCGGAGGATTGTGGGTCGTTGAATGTGCCGAATGATGTAAGCGAGAAGACAGGTATAGCATCACTTTTATCTTTTATCTTATTAAGAGAGAGTTCTTCCATGTCTTTTATTCTATATTCATAACTTAATTCCATTTTTCAGAGAAGGAATTTCAGTGGACGAGCCCAATGATTAAACTGTTGATTCAGACATACGGGACTGTGAAGGAAGGCGGAGGGCATGAAATAAAATTGCAGAAGCAACTGTGGCAACAAATTGCAGATAAACTATCTGAAAAGGGATACGCAGTTTCTGGACCACAGTGTGACAGCAAGTGGAAGGGGGTGGTAAAAATGTACAAAAAGTACAAAGACAAGGAGAACACGACTGGAGAAGCAGGAGGAGAATTATGGGATCATTTTGATGCCATGGATGACATTCTCTTCAACAAACCTTCAATCTCACCTGTTGCTCTGTCGTCTAATTTAAAAGGATATCGCCTGGAGATAGCCAAGCAGGTGAATAACAAAATATCCTTACAAAAAACCGACGAAAATCTGGCTAACATTGCAAAGGAGCCCCTCGAATATGGAGAGCCTAGCAACAAAAAGAAGACCAAGAAACGGTTGGAAAAGTCTCAAGATTCGCCTCTGAATAGGTTGTGCCTAACAATTGAAAATAAATTGGAAACTCAACAGGCATTGCAGGAGAGGTGGGACTGACGTTACGACTAGACTCTCCACCGTAGGACGAACAATCACTTTACTTGGACATGATTTTGGCTCGCAAAACAAATCTCGCGCATAAAGGTGATAGTTGGGTGTACAATCTAAACATGAATAATACAAACCATAAAGTAGCCTCGGAATGGACTGAAACTTGGATTGACGAAATGCATACACACGGTAAACATAAAGGTCGAGTTTCAGGCGATGAATGGAGACTGGATGTTTGGAATGCTAGAGGAGTGAATGATCTTAAAGTAAGAGAACTACGAGAAACTATGCATGCTAGGAAACTAGATATTTTATGTGTACCTGAGACGAAGAAAAAGGGTTGCGAAAGTAGAAACATAGAAAATGGGGTGTTGAAAGGCGCTTTTCAAATATGGTCAGGAGTAAGTAGTGAATCAAATCGTAGTCAAGGGGTCGGTTTAATTATGAATGAAAAAGCAAGACAGCATCTCAAAGATCATGATTTTGCATGTCCCAGATTGTTGTGGGCTAGAATGAAGGTAGGAATCAGAAGATTATTTATCATAGCGTGCTACGCCCCAGTTGACAGTGAGCCGCGAGAAGTCAAAGACGCCTTCTGGGACACTTTAAATGACACAATAAGTACTTGCGATCAAGGTGAAAGAATAATTCTGCTAGGATATATGAACGGATGGGTCGGCGTCCAACGCCAGGATACAGATACAGAAAGGGTGCTAGGTAATTTTGGGAATCCAACAAGAAAAAATTATAACGGGGAAAAATTAGTTAGCTTATGCTTAGAAAAGGGCCTATTTATTACCAATACTTGGTTTCGACATAAAATGATCCACACGTACACTTGGTGTAAAGGAAATAACCGCAGTGTAATTGACTTCGTTATTGCGGATGAAAGACTAAGAGAACTAGTCAAAGATACAAGAGTCATGAGGGGTTCCGAATGCAATACTGATCATTACCTTTTAATCTCTAAAATAAACTTAGGCCGGGGATGGAAAAGAAAGAGAACAGAAAAAACGAAACAAACTCGAATAAAGATTGAAAATTTACAGAAACCGGAAGTGCGAATAGAGTTTCAAAATAAGTTAAGCGAATGCATAGATAGGGCAACTTGGGAAGCGCTTACGAGCAATAAAGATATAGAGGGCGCGTGGGCTTTATTACGGGATATCATTGTTAAAACTGCAATTGAAGTGTGTGGTACGGCAGTGGTAGGAAGAAAGTCTGGTGATGCGTGGTGGAATGATGAAATTCAAGCAGCCCAGCAAGAAAAGAAAAAAGCGCACAAGAGAACATTAAACATGACAGGTCTTAGCGATGAGGAGAGAAATAGACTCAAAAATGACTACAAAGACAAAAAGAGGAAAATGAAACGACTAGTCAAGGAGAGTAAAGAAAAAATCAGAACAGAAGAAGAGAACAAAATACAAAACTACTTTGAAGGAATTATGAAACTATTATATAAACAGTTGAAGGAAAGTAAGAGTACAGAGTTTTCCAGCATGAGAAACAGCAAAGGTGAAATGCTATATGATATAGACGAGATAGTAGACGCTTTAAAAGACTCTTTTAAAGAACTATTAGGAGGTGAAGATATAGGACAACAAAACTGCGACATAGAACACAATGCATTAGAAAACCCAATTGAAAAAGTCTGTGTCACTGAGGTCCGAGACATAATTAAGAACTTGAAAAACGGTAAGGCTGCTGGCATAGACAGTGTTAGTGCTGAAATGCTTAAATACGGTGGCGAGTACATACCTCACAGGTTGTGCGAATTAATAAATTGATGTATCGAGACGGGGAAAGTCCCAGCCGATTGGAAAAAAGCGATTATCGTCCCAATATACAAAAGAAAGGGAGATAAAAGCAACTGCAGTAATTACAGAGGTATCAGCCTACTAAGTACCGTAAGTAAAATATACTCAAAAATACTTATTCGTAGGGTAATGGAAATCACAGAAGAAAAGATATGGGAAGTCCAAAGTGGTTTTATGCCAGGAAGATCATGTACAGATAAGATATTTAGCCTATGACAGATCACAGAAAAAAGCTTGAGAGTAGGAAAGAAAGTTTTCTGTGCATTTATTGACCTAGAAAAAGCATTCGACAAAGTAAATAGAAATAAACTTTGGGAAGTCCTCAAAGAGTACGGAGTAAATGGAGGGCTCCTACAAGGAATAAAAACAATATATACAGGTAGTAAGGCGAGTGTAAGGGTAAATGGGAAACTGAGTGACTGGTTCGATATTATGCAAGGCGTGAAACAAGGATGCGTTATGTCCTCGTGGCTTTTTATCATATTCATGGATAAGTGTCTAAGAACTGCACTCTTCGACGAAGAAGGTGTAAATCTCCAAACAGTCAAGGTACGTGGATTAGCTTTCGCAGATGACAAGATTGTTATGGCAGAATCAATCGAGGACTTGCAAAGAATGTTGAATAAACTTAATACAAGCATGAAAAACATGGACCTCAAAGTTAACGTAAAAAAAAACAAAAATCATGGTGTTTGAAGGAAAAAGTGAAAAAACAATATGCAACATTGTCCTAAATGATGAGAGATTAGAACAAGTTGACAAGTACGTATATCTAGGTAGTCTATTCACTAGCGACGGAAAAATAGATGGGCAGTTAGATAGGCGCATAAATAAGGGTAAGCAGGTTATCGGTAGAGCAGGGTCCATCCTAACAAATAAAAACATATCAAAAAAAGCTAAAATGGCCATACATAATTCTATATTCGTACCGACTGTACTATACGGTAGCGAGACATTGACCTGTCAAGAAAAGGACAGGAGTAAAATTAACGCGATCGGCATGAAACCTCTGCGCATAATATGCGGGAAAACACTGATGGACAAAGTCCGAAACGAGACCATCCTCAAAGAATGTGGTACAAAGGAGACAATAGTTGACACATGGGAAAGAAATCAGTTAAGATGGTTCGGACATCTTGAAAGAATGAAAGATGAACGACTGACCAAACAAGTGTATAAAGGTAAAGTAAATGGTAGAATGCCCAGAGGTAGACCGCCGAAAGAATGGCTAGAATATGTAAATGAGACATTAACCCGTAGAGACATAAGAAGCCATAGAAACACAAGAGCTTGCATGAAAAAATGCATGGACGTGAAGGAAGCTAGAGTAGTATGCCAGGACAGAAAAGTGTGGCGACAAATAGTTTGTAAACAGAGTGACAGTAGAATGAATGACGCCTGAAACAAAGACCTTGGATACTAATGGGCCCAAGTGGAGAACCATACATAAAAATTGTGTGAGGCTCTTCACTTGGGGTGATCGCTAGAGAGATTGATCAGCAACCTGGGTCGGAGCAGTGTTGCGGAATAAACGTGTCATTTAAATAAATAACACGAGAATTCCAGATCAATCTAAAATATCTGTACCTAACACTTATATACCTATCTACCTCATACCCATATACCTACCTACCTTATACCTATATACCCATATACACACTACTATTTTCCAACCGAGCAAGTCACGCCTGCCCCGAAAGGCGACCCCATCGCCCGAGAGCTCCGGCTCTTGCAGTCAGCCACGTTGCTTTGGGCTAACTCCCCAATGCAATGAATTATGCGGTTACGACACCAGTATCGCGCAGTGCCACCCACAATAGGCCTCTCTCGGATGGAGGCCATGGTTCAGTTGGGAGTGGCAATAGGACCGAACCGAGGCGACGACCAGGCAATGG
>CAKNYM010052346.1:196253-208672 GCA_932195095.1 Andricus curvator | reverse complement strand
AACCGGATGCAAAAGGCTGTTCTTCTGGGATCACTTCATCTGGTCCGAGTATCCAGAGGTGAAACTTCATCTCCAACTGTCCCGTCTGCAGCGTAAGATCATCCGCGGCTAGAGACCTGACTCCAAGGAACAGTGTTGCCCGATGTTATCTCGCGTAAATTTCCCGCTCTTGCTTACCTTCTAGGACAGAAGGAGCAGAAGGGGATGACGTACACGTTCCAGTTGCGTCGAGATTGGTTTCTTTTAAAGAACCATGATCGTAGCTTCCGGAGCCTACAACTTCTCGAAGAAAAATAAGTGATTCAAGGGCTTTTACGAAAGGACCCCGCACATTTTATATTGAAATCCGGCCCCGGTCAAATTGGCACAAACTGTGGTATAATATAGTTGAAAGCCTTCTGATCAAGAAATCCTTATGGCGGCCAGTCAAAAAATTCAATAGTTTTCGAGAAATATGGGGTTGAACGCGGAAAATATGACCACAAACAATGATCATTTTCCTAAAGAAGAAGATACGAAAATATTCACAGTGTTTCCAGCTTTGTGAAAATGATTGGTACTGCCAGGGTGTTTTTTTGGGGGTGTTGTGATGACAATCTATACCCTGAGGATCACAAAACAATCATCGGTGCCAGGACGTCAACATTTTCAAAAAATGATCATTATTTAAAAGATAACATATTTTCATTATTTTCAATCATTTTCACAAAGCTGGAAAGACTCTGATAATATTTTCGTATCTTATCTTTTACAATAATGATCATTTTTTGAAAATGCCTAAATCCTCATTTCCAAACAACACATTTGCAGCACCCAAAAAAATAGCTGGATCCAAAATATCATTCATATTCGCGCCCATCTCCCCTTCTTTTAATACGTTCGAAATTTCCACTCAAACCAAAAATACGGAGCACGATATTAGAGCACGTTGTGAGGGATCTCGCAAATTAACGGAAAGGTAATGAGTTGGAACGTCGAGAGAACGGGTGAAGTCAATAATTGATATTGGATTATAGGTAAAAATGGTTTATTTAACCTAACTTACAGGGGATAGTGGGACCTGCTGGCCCACAAGCGCTGTTTAAGCTCGACGGCGTGATGAAGCCCGAGAGCAGGTGGTTGATTCCTCAGATGTCGTTAGGTTGGTCGAAAAATGCTTTCGAAGGGTTCAAGAGGCGCAAACGTACAATCGAATCACCGACGGGTTGAGGAGATTAAACGGGGCGGTTTTGCCAAGGTCTATATCGTCTACTGACTAGGTAGTATAAGGTGATCGTGCAGGGAGCACAAGACTGACGCTCCAGGGTCAGGATTTGGGTATTAAAACCAGGAAGTGATACTCTCCCCACTCCTGGTCCTAGGCCCACAGGGTCGTATGGTTGTGGGGTTCTTGTAACTTTGTTACAACCTCCCCCCCCCCTCTGTTTGGAACGAGGTTTATTTTTTTAACAGTTCCTCGCACCTATCCAGTTCCTCGCCAAATTCCTTCAATCTTTTATTTATTTCCACCTAACCGCCTTTGACGTACTTAGTTTTTGTCGAATCCGGGACTGTGTGGTGATTTTTCGTTCTATTCGACATTTAATCTCAGTAGGTGTCGCGAAAAATATAAAGCTCCACCGTAACCATCCTCTCGCAGTGACGACACTTCCATACCTAGATGTCTTCCATCTTTTTCTTTCTGTAACATAATTTACAAAATCCTACCTCTCAAACAAAATTTTAATAACAAAAACAAAAAAAAATAAAATGAAATAAAAACAAAAATAAAAATCCTATTCTAACTGAATAGAATGTCTAATATCCTGATCTTAATCATTCTATCAATTCTTAAATTAATCTTCCATTTTAATTTTGTCTATCCAGAGATTCGTATCTTCTTCTGTTATTTCAAAGTGCAATTGTAAAATAAAAATCTATTTTAATTTTTGTCTGTTGTGATGGTTTTGAGTAAATTTTTCTGTGGTGTATGTGATTAAGTAGTAATATTTCATTGAGTTTTTAAATGTTTAAATATTTTCACACGTCTGTATCCCAGTCCGTGGACGAATCTTCTCTTTCTTCTCTAATCGGCAATAATTGTTTTTGTTTTGCTTCTAGTTTTCTTTGAATTGTCTTCGTCTCCTTCATTTTTCTTGATTTTTCCTTTCTTTGATCTTTTCTTATCGCCCTTTCTTCTAGCTTCGCTTCTCTTCTCGCCCTTGTAGCTTCCTTTATATATCTTTCTTGTCGGTACTTTAATAATTTCCTCACTTTTTTGATTTCTTCTTTTTCTTTTTCTTGTTGGATTTTTATAATTTCCAATGCCTGCTGCAACGTTTTCTTCCTTTCCTGATCCAATCTCTCTTGCTCCTCTTTTTCTTTTAGCTTTTTCTCCTTTAACCCCTTCCTTATCTCTTCCATCGTTGGTAGGCCGTAAAATAGGCGCTTTTCCTCAGCTAATTTCTGGATTCGGGGATCTCCTTTTTGTGAGCCATACTCGTCAAACATCCCCACTTTCTGTTCCAGAAGTTTCCTCTCGCGTATATTCTTAAACTCCTGCTGCATTTGTCTGTCTCCTCCTTCCTTCGTCTGTCGTCTTCCTCTCTTCTTCTCTGTCTTGCCTCCGGTGTTTCATGTATCGGAGGTTGAGGGATGTTTAGGATTTCTGTACAGGAGTGCGTCAGTGACTCCTTTGCTTTAAATTCTCTGCTGCAGTGAGCACACTTCAATACTGCACAAGCATGTGCCAGAGAATCCTTTGCTTTGAATTGTGCTCCGCAGCGAGAGAACTTTAAATATAATCTTTCATCCATTTTCTGAAAATAAATTTTTTTTTCTTGCTTTGGGAATGTAGGTGTGCTTCTTTTACTTTTGTCGGTATCAGTGGTGTAAAATTCAAATTATTTACATGCATGCCATTCAAAACAAAAAATTCAAATTCAAACCTATATTTTAATATTAAACTTTTTAATATCTTTAACATTCCAATTACCTGATGATTTTCCATTCTTTGTTCTTATTTCGTAAATTGTTGATGATATCTTTGCTTTAATGAAAAATGGTCCTTCAAAATTTTTATTCAATTTTTTTACTATTTCTTCCCCCTTATTTGATAATTTTTGATCGCTTTTTAGATTTTTTTCGCCAATTTCGGAACTTATCGGTCTACGTCTAAGATTATAATATCTAGATTGTGTTTCGTTCGCAGCACCTAAATTTTTAACTACTTCTTCTCTAATTATTTTTAATTTTTGCATACTATCAGCCCATTTTTCGGACCCTTGGAATTCAATTTCGCTTTTACTATCTAAATCTGTAGTCAACGCTTGAATTGGTTGGAGTTCTCTACCTAAATTTAAGTAAGCTGGTGTGAAACCTATTGAAGAATGTATACTCGTATTTAACGCAAATTGCAAATCATCTAAATTTTCATCCCATAATTTATGATCTTTTTCCAAGTACGCTTTTATTGCCGTTTTAATTGATCTGTTACATCTCTCAGTTGCGTTAGCTTGCGCATGATATTTAGGAGTTTTTGAATGCCTAATTCCAAAAGTTTTAGTTAAAATAATTATGGATTTATTTTTGTATTCTTTGCCGTTATCTGTAAACAAAATTCTAGGTGTTCCCCATTTCGAAATTATACGCTTATGGAATTCTTTTTCAATTGTCGATGCTAATTTATTTTTAACTGGAATTATTTCCACCCATTTAGTAAACATATCAACGAAAACTAGAATATATTGTTTTCTTGACTTTTTCATTAGTAGCGGACCCATCATATCAGATGCTACCACTGTCCACGGTTCTCCAATTATTCTTTTTCCCATTAAACCCATCTGATTATTTACTTTCGGTTTGATTCTTTGGCAAATGTCACATTCTTTTACGTATTTTAATGTTTTAGAGTACATTCCGGGCCAAAAATAATTTTCGGAAATTTTTGCATAAGTTTTTTCCCTCCGTAAATGACCTGCTTGTTTATTGTCATGATTCTCAATTAAAACTTGTTCTCGTAATTCTTTTGGAATCATTAATTTCCACGGGTTGCTATCTAAATTTAAGCTTGATTTTAAAGGGTCGGGTCCATAAAAATATAATTGACTATCACATATTCTCCAGTTTGGATTTTCTTCTGGTTTATTTTTAACTTGTATCATTTTATTTTTATACCAATTATCTTCAATTTCTTTAAAATCTTTTTCCTCGATTTCTACTATACTGGCTAAGATACTGGAAAATTTAATTTCATTTTCATTCGACCTTGATAACGCATCTGGGACATGGTTTAAACTTCCCTTTCTGTACATTATTTCATAATCATACTCTAACAATTCTAAAGCCCATCGTGCTAATCTACCTGTTTGATTTTTTAAGTTATGAAGCCATTTCAAGGCAATGTGCTCTGTGATGACTTTGAACGAATAACCCTCTAGATATGGTCTAAATTTCCTTATTGCCCAGACTACTGCTACTTTAATGGTATACTGCTAAACACTCTTTTTCCGAAGCAGAGTATTTACGTTCTGTCCCATTAAGACCTCTACTTGCAAATGCTATTGCAAAATTTTCACCGATAATATTTTGTGTCAATACGGCTCCCAAACCTGTATCGCTAGCATCGGTTTCGAGTTGAAATGGACTTCGAAAATCAGGGCATTTTTAATTATTTCTGTATATCTCTCGTTTAAATATGCACCTTTAAAATCTTCAATAAAATGGTCTAAATCTTGCCAATTATCTCTATTGACCATACCACGCTGGAAACACCAGTTCCCGTTAGATCACTGAAGTTAAGCAGTGTTGGGCGCGGTTAGTACTTGGATGGGTGACCATTCGAGAATACTACTGCGTTGCTGTTGGCGTCGTGGGTGTGGTGAGCCCACACTTGTAGTTATTTACTACAAGAAACTATCCACCTAGAAACACTACCCGAATCGGGTAGTGTTACGCCTACCCCTAGAGGCTCACCGAAAGGGAAATGGCTTAATGGTATAGTAGACCTGAAACCAACTTAAAGCTTCTTCTTGAAAAACAGCATCTAAATTTTCTAAAATATCTGTTTCGTTAATTTTATAACCCTTTTAATCTAAGTAAACTATTCAAAAAATAAGTAGGACTGTTTTCCGTATTATTTTTAAATTTTATGAGCCAGTTAGACATTATTTGGAATGGCATTTGAATCGTTCCAAATGGAAAAAGGGTTGCTTGAATCTCATGTGCATTATTATCTATTGTTTCCTCTCTTTCCCTATCGCTCTCTCTAATTCTATCCATTCTACTCTGTCTTTCTGTTTCAAATTGAGCAAAGTTAGATCTTCTCATAATTGATTGCCTTTGCACTGGTCTCGGTAACGAGTATCTGTCCCCTTGACCGCTACTTCTATTATTTATTATCCTTTTACTTGCACCTGCTAACGCGTGCCTTTGCTCATTATAATTTAATTCTGTTTCTTCAAAACGAACAGTATTATTACGTGTTTTATTTTGAGTCGTTAAATTTTGCGTTGAATTTAAAATTCTATCCATTTTATCATTTAAATTTTTAATCTCTTCTGAAAGTTCTTTTATTTTCATTTTATCACTTTTATTTTCTTCAAAATTGATTAATTCTTCTGCACCATTCCAAAATTCAATTTTATTTTCTACAAATGAATCAATTTCAAAAGTTTGATTATTTATTTTTTCATTTTCTTTTTCCTGCCTTTCTATCTCCATTCGTAATCGTTCGCGGCCTGTTCTTGCTTTCTCTGCTCTTTCTCTATCTATCCTCTCTCTCTCTTTTCTAAGTATTTAATCTCTTTCTAAACTACTCAACTCTAAACGTCTTCTATCTCTTTCTAATTTTTCGAGTTCTATTCTCTTTGTTTCTATTTCGCTATCTATTCTATTTCTTTCTAACTCCTGACTTTCAAAAATGCTACTTTTCTCATTTTCTATTCTCCAATTACCTAACGTATTCTCGGTATTGGGAGACAGTATACCAAGTGGAGGGCTGTGTGAGGGATGGTCTAGTCTGTGTGCATTTGGGGTACTTTCTGTATGTGTTAGTGTTTTTCTTTCTGTTCTTGGTATTATACCTGTCGCATGACTTGTTTGCTCTTCCCCCCATTTTAAATCTCTCCTGACCGTTACGAATTCTAAATTCCTTTCCATATTTTTTCCTCTATTTACGCTTTCAATCGATTGTCTATCTCTGTTTTTGTTTTCTAAATTATTCGCACTCGCTTGTGCGTTATTTTCCTCAACTATAATTTCTGGAACTACATTATTTGTCCTATCATTTCTTCCATTGTCCGACGGGTTTGCCATTTTTGAAATAATTTTTATTTTACCCGACCTTAGTCGCATTCGACTTTTTCTATCCTTTCTAATTTATAGGGCCTAGCTCAGGGGTTTCTGCGGCTGATTAAAAACCGGCACGTTCACTCAGGTGAGCATCTCGGTTTTTACTACTGCGGGGTTTTGCGTGGCCTGACCACGTAGCGGAAGTATCCACTGAGGGTAGGAAGGCTTGCGGTTGCTTGGCTTCCGTTCTCGACTTAAAGGATTTTGGAGGGATTGTGGATTTTTGTAGGAGGGCGCCAAATTTGTGAGGGATCTCGCAAATTAAGGGAAAGGTAATGAGTTGGAACGTCGAGAGAACGGGTGAAGTAAATAATTGATATTGGGTTAAAGGTAAAAATGGTTTATTTAACCAAACTTACAGGGGATAGTGGGACCTGCAGGTGGTTGATTCCTCAGATGTCGTCAGGTTGGTCGAAAAATGCTTTCGAAGGGTTCAAGAGGCGCAAACATACAATCGAATCACCGACGAGTTGAGGAGATTAAACGGGGCGGTTTTGCCAAGGTATCGTCTACTGACTAGGTGGTATAAGGTGATCGTGCAGGGAGCACAAGACTGACGCTCCAGGGTCAGGATTTGGGTATTAGCACCAGGAAGTGATACTCTCCCCACTCCTGGTCCTAGGCCCACCGGGTCGTACGGTGGTGAAGTTCTTGTAACTTTGTTACAACGTTATTCACAAAACCGATAATGAACGCTACACTTCAACAACGAATCACTAAAAAACGCAACCATTCGGCAATGTTTTCCACAAAACTTACGGCATCATTCATAATACTAGTAATTGGTATCCAATCTGACCAATAAGATCATCCGCAGTCGCCATTTCTCATTTCTAAGATTAAAAATGGTTGAGCACCGCAACGAGCTCAGAGCGCGCTCAGAGCGTAATATCGAAAACAACCAAAGGCGACTCTGTTAGCATCACTGATTTCAAATCCAGTACCACACACAGACACCCACTACTGTTGAGCGGAGAGGATATGAGCGGGCTTCAGTAAGCAAGCGTTACCAATCGTTACTCTCGAAAATCGTCATAATCGAAAGCGACAATATCGTTTAGAGATTTCTTAATAAGGATATTCATATAGTGCTCATTTCACCAGCACTTTATTTCCGATTAGCAAATGTATTTGCTTCCTCATAGAGGAAGAATTAGCATGATACACACATTTTTCAAAATGCAATGACAAATCAGAAAAATCAAATTTTGTATTTGAAATGGTAATTTTTCAAGCTGGAAAAGGGAAGGCGAAAGTTCTGTCGTACTCTATCCCTTTCCGAGCTTTATAATGTTTTTACAAAAATTGGCACAAATTCTATTTGAAAATTTATGATCAAAAAGTCTTTTGTATTTATGTATGAACTTTGAATTATGTCGATGAAAAAAGTTTTTCTGTTTAAAACAGATGTTTCAAATATTATAAATGAGCTTAACTTCCTTACTCTTCAATAAAGTGTACTAATATCATAGGTCAATCGATTTGCCTCGAATCAAGGACTTTTTTCCGTTCTTGCATCAATTTTGAATTATGTTAATAAGAAAATTTTTACTATAAACAACCGTTTTTCAAATATTAAACATTACCATAGATTCCTTACTCTTTAATAAAATGTATCAATATTATAGGCAAATCGATTCGTCTCGAAATCAAGACATCTCTTCTATTCTTGCATCAAATTTTGATTATGAGAACATTATTTATCTTTAAAATTAACCAACAAGTCTAAGATAAGAAAACACATTTTTAACACCAAAAGTAATTCTTTTGCATGCGATGCAAATTTTTTGTTACATTTATTACTACAAAAACAATAAATAATTATAAAGCTGGGGAGACGAAACGAACTTTTTTTCTTTAAACTTAAGTAAGAACTCTGAAATAAGAGACACATTTTGTACCAAACGAAAGTAATTCTTTGAGATTCATTGCACAATTTTTGTTACATTTAATGTAACAAAATTAAACAAAGAATTTAAAGCTTAGGAAACGAAACGAACTTCTCTTTTTTAAAAACAACCAACTAGTTTAAAATTCAAAAACACAGTTTGAACCTCCGAAAGTAATTCTTTGCGATTCATTGCAAAAATTCTGTTACATTAATTGTAATAAAGTTAAAGATAGTTGAAGATGGGAAATCCAAGCAAACTTTTCTTCTTTAAAACTAACCAACAAAAGTCTAAGATAAAAAAACACATTTCTAAACCCCTAAAAAGTAATTCTTTGCAATTCGTTGTACATTTTTGATGCATTTATTATTAGAAAGCAAAATTGTAAGAAAAATTGTAAGAAAACCAACAAAAAATTGAATCTGAGGAAACCAAACAAACTTTCGTTTTTGAAAATAAATCATCAATTTAATAATAAGAAAACTCATTTGAAAGCCGCAAAAGTACTTCTCTCTAACTTATTACACACTTTTTGTTACATTTAGTGTAATAATAACGAAACTAAAAAAAATTTAAAACTCGGGAAACGAAAGAACTTTTGTGCTTTAAACATAATCAACTAGCTTACAATGAAAAAACAGATTTGCAATCGCTAAGAATTACTTTTGGGGATGCCAAATATGTTTTTTTCATTGTAAGCTTATTGATTATTTTTAAAGAACAAAAGTTCGTTTGAATTTGCCATGTTTAATTATTTTTAACTTTGTTGCAATTAAGGTAACAGAATTTATGAAAAGAATCTCAAAGAATTACTTTTAGGGGTTCAAAATGTACTTTTTTATTTTCAACTTGTTGGTTATTTTTAAAGAACTAAAGATCGTTTCGTTTCCGGAGCTTTACATTTTTTTTTAGTTTCGTTGAATTCAATGTAACAAAAATTTTACAATGAATCCAAAAAATTACTTTTGAGGGAACAAAATCTGTCTTCTAATTTCACCGTTGTTGGTTAAGTTTAAAGAGCATAAGTTCGTTTGGATTTCCCCACTTTAATTATTATTACTTGTTGATTATTTTTAAAGCACAAAAGTTCGTTTCGTTTCCCGAGCTTTAAACTTTTCTTAGTTTCGTTATTATTACACTAAATGTAACAAAAATTGTGTAATAAGTTAGAGAGAAGTACTTTTGCGGCTTTTAAATGAGTTTTCTTATTATTAAAATGATGATTTATTTTCAAAAACGAAAGTTTCTTTGGTTTCCTCAGATTCAATTTTTTCTTGGTTTTCTTACAATGTTGTTTTTGTAATAATAAATGTATCCAAAATTTGCAACGAGTTGCAAAGAATTACTTTTGGGGTTTAAAAATGTGTTCTTTTATCTTAGAGTTTTGTTGGCTAGTTTTAAAGAAGAAAAGTTTGTTTGGATTTCCCATCTTCAACTATTTTTAACTTTATTACAATTAATGTAGCAGAATTTTTGCAATGAATCGCAAAGAATTACTTTTGGAGGTTCAAAATGTGTTTTCGAATTTTAAACTGGTTGGTTATTTTTAAAAAACAAAAGTTCGTTTCGTTTCGCGAGCTTTAAATTCTTTGTTTAATTTTGTTACATTAAATGTAACAAAAATTGTGTAGAGAGTTGCGGAGAATTACTTTTGATTATTTGAAAATGAGTTTTCTTATCTTGGACTTGTTTATTTATTTTCTGGAACAAATGTTTGTTTGGTTTTCCCGGTTTCAATTTTTTGTTGGTTTTGTTACAATAAATGTAACAAAAATTTTGCAATGAATCTCAAAGAATTACTTTCATTTGGCACAAAATGTGTCTCTTTTTTTATAGTTGTTAGTTAAGTTTAAAGAACAAAAGTTCGTTTCGTTTCCCCAGCTTTAGATTTATTTATTGTTTTTGTAGCAATAAATGTAACAAAAAATTTGCATCGCATGCAAAAGAATTACTTTTGGTGTTAAAAATGTGTTTTCTTATCTTAGACTTGTTGGTTAATTTTAAAGATCGAAAGTTTGTTTGGATTTCCCATTTTTAATTTTTTACAATGAATGTAACAAAAAATTTTGTAATGAATCGCAAAGAATTATTTATCGTAGACTTCTCTGTTTCTTTTTTTGTACTCTATCACCCAATACCGGCACGTTCATAGGTGGTGGGGCACCCTGTATATACATATATGCCACCATTTCGTTTTTTTTTTATCTTAAAAACTCTTTGCGATCTCTTCCAATTACTGAAATTATTTAAAAATTCAGTGTAATTTTTTTAATGTTCTAAAAATTTGTCAAATACTCTGACATTCACCAAAACATTACAAAATTCCGTGAAATTACATGAAAGCGGATATTTCCTATGAATCTAAAAAAGACACTAAAATAATTCAAATTCCTTAAAATGCCCTGAAGTCCCATGAAATTTTTTAAGTTTTGCTGACCGTTAAAAACATGAAAATAGCATTTAAACTCTAGAAGTCTGTTTCTTTTAAAATATGAGCCTTTTGAATATTTTTCCTAATTTTAGATTTGAAGACAACTTTAAATGGATTTAAATGTTTTTCGTAGATCTTTTAAAATACCCTAGAATATTTTGAATCCTATGAAATACCACTGAGTTACTGAAATAAATTGAAAGTCCATTAGAATACTCTAAATATTTCAAATTCCTTAATATCTTTTGACATCCCTTTAAATTCCTGAAGGCTCAATTTCTCTTACATTATATTATTTTTTTAAATCTTAAAAATTCTTTGCAGTCCATTTCAATTGGTGAAATCAATTAAAAAATCTTTGTAATCTTTTAACACTCTAATGATGGCGCTGGATCTGAGAGATCCATACGACAGTATTTTTTTCACAGCGCCTACCTGAATGGCAGGAAACGTCCCTCCACCTCCTATCATCCTATCTCGTAGTGTACTACATGCATGTAATGTCGTCTCACATGTCATGTGTCATGTTATGCTATGTCATGTGTAATGTGTCATGTCATGGCATGTCGTATGATGTGCCATGTAATGTGTCATTTCATGTCATCTTATGTGTCATGTCAAGTCATGTGTCATTTTGCGTCATGTCATGTCATGCAATGTGTCATTTCATGTCATGTACTGTCATGTCATGTCATGTCGTCTTATGTGTCATGTCATGTCCTATATCATATCATGTCATGTGTCATGTCACGTCATGTCGTCTCATGTTTTATGTACACGGTTAGAAATGTTTGCAATTTTCGTATACATGGGCATATTAAATTTCCTATATGTTTACTAAATTCATTACACTTTGTAATTTTAGTATACATACGTATACTAAATTTATTTTTTGAAGTTACATGTATACTACATTTATTAAGTGTACAGTAAGTTTCTTTCTTGTATATGAATTTCATAGTTTCTGTATACTAAAATTCATATACGTGTTTACTATATTCAGCTGCGCAAGCGCGTTTCGATTTACGCGAGTCGGGCAACGTGGCCGGTAGCAGGCTCATACGCCGCTGCATTTGTTTGAGTCCCTTGTAAAGCTAAAAAGTTCGGCTTCTTTCTGCGAGGATCTGCGAAGTCTTCTCTTTAAAAGGTTTGTTCAATTTATTAACGTAAATGTAGCGTAACGATATGATTGTTTGAAAATTAAACCTTTGTTCTTCAATTTCATTTTTCATCTGATCATGTTTGCAGATGATGAAGACGGAACCCACGCGAAACGGAATCCGTATACTGAATTCAGTATATGCGTATACTAAATTTCGTATACATTTATACTTAATTTAGTATACGCGTATACTAAATTTCATGTACGTGCATACTAAATTCAGTACATGCATATACTAAATTTACTGTACGCTGGTATACTAAATTTAATTTCGTGTTGTGCATTCTTGCTTCCATTATATGTATACTAAATCTAGTACAGATTTTTCTAACAGTGTAGTTTAGAGAAAGTGACCAACAGTGAAAGGCTGCTCAAGTGTCAAAAAGCAATATTATGTACAATAATTATTGTAAAAGTTTATTTCAGTACATATTTTAATAAAGGGTTTTTGAACAATAAGGTTTATCCCTCATACCATATCCCCAGATAACATTATAGACAGATAATTCCTGCAGTATCATTGATTTTCGTTTATGGATCTGAGAGATCCAGCGCCACCAAGTACACTGTAAAAACTATGGTTCCATTTTAATTGAGCATCACTTTT
>CAKNYM010052346.1:171945-186253 GCA_932195095.1 Andricus curvator | reverse complement strand
CTAGTAGCTCAGTGGTAGAACACCTGACCGGCAATCAGTTGACCTGGCGTTCGAATCCTAGCGGAGCGAAAGGAGAAGATCTTTTTTCTAAATGAATTTCATTTAAAAAAATTTTAATTTATTGAAAACACGTTACAGATTTTCTGTATTGGAGGAGATAACTTTGATCGATATTGTAGATTTCCATTTTCACGGTGTATGTAAAGATTTCTCTTCTGATTGATCGTTACCATCTCCGATGATAATACAGATTCCTAGTAAAAATTGACTTGCATTAAAACATAACATCTTGCAAAAGCAACCGTATTCAGAAAAAAGATTTTTCTTCCGATCTCTCCAGTAGCTCAGTGGTAGAGCACCTGACCGGCAATCAGTTGACCTGGCGTTCGAGTCCCAGGGGAGCGAAAGGAGATCTTTTTTCTGGATAAATTTAATTAAAAAAATTTTACTCCAAGTAAAATTAAAGTAATTCACACCCATACCAAAAGTGATTTGATTTGCACAAAACTTGATATTTGGGGGTTTTCAGAGTCCTCTTTTATTCACTTGAATTCCTTTTAATTCACTTGATTTGCTTTGAATTCATATTGAATTCCTTTGAATTCTTTCGATTTCCTTAAATTCTGTGTAATCTTTTTAATTCTTGTAAATTGCTTGAAATTCAACCTCAAAACTGTTCGCAGCTTATATATTCTGTTCGCATCTAATACATTCTGTTCGTAGCACGAAGCTGGTTCGCAGAGATGCTTCTGTTTTTTATTCAAGAAAATTAAATTAAAAATTGGTAACAATTAGTACAATTTTTTAATTTTGAGCTTGAGTGGAGTCTTCAACCTTTTTAGTTTATTATATAAAAAAGTTAAAATTATTTCAAATATTTTAAAAGTTGTATGACTTTATCATTCCTAAATATTTCAAAACTGTGAATTGAACAAGTTCATATCTCACTTAATCAGCTTTCAGGTTGAAACTTTCAACATTATATCATTTCAAATTGGATAAAACTTAAGATATAAATTTGCTTATGTTAATTTTTTTTTTAATTGATTCCAAAAATGGAAACATCGTTTGTTAAAAATTAATTTTTTTGGTTGAAGATTCTACATTTTAGTTGGAAATTGATCACATTGGTTAAAAAATTGTTTTTCTGTCATTGTTAGAAAACTCATATATTCTGTTGAAATTTTTTTTTTTTTTTTTTTGTTTGTTTGACAATTCAACTATTTTGTAGAAAATTTATTGATTTCAATTAATGAATTCCAAGAATTTTTTTAATTCAAATATAAAACAGTCCACTTCAACCAAAAATACTAACTTTCAACATAATAATTGAATTTTCAACTAGAAGATATAAATTTTAAATTAATTATATCAATTCTCAAAATCCTTCAAAAAATTTTGATTAATTCTTAACGAAGGTGTTCAACATTCAGCCAAGTTGTTAAATTTTCAACCAGAGGGACGCATTTCTAAACAAAGAGATTAATTTTCTACCAAAAAAGAACATTTTTAAACAAAAAACGTGAACTTTGAATCAAATAGTTGAATTTTTAACTAGAAAAGATCATTTTTTAAATAAAAATATCAATTTTAAAAGCAAAAATTAAAAAGTGACATTTTCAGTTATCGTTATTTCAGTTATTCGTGATTCGATAACACTAAATTTAAATTTCAAGTATTTAAAAAAATTTATTTTTCTTTATTAAAAACGTCGTTAATTGCAAATTTACTGATTAAAGTGTAATTTACGGGAGTGATTTTGAAAGTATATTTGTACAATTTCAGAAAAATGTACGTGAAATTTACAGGGCGATTAGATCAAGAACTGTTTTAAATACCCCGATGATCCCAGATTTTTCCATACATGGAAAATATGAATGAGAATAACCCTTTTTTGAAATGCTTGAAAACATGAAAATTAGTGATATTATTTTACAACTGAAGCATTTAAATGTTTTCCGTTAAAAGTTAAGTCTTTTGAAATGAAAAGTCTACTTTTAAATTTTTGGTTTAGAATTCATCTCTTTTCTGGCTGAAAGTAATCGTTTTTAGTTGAAGATTGAACATTTTTAATTGAAAATTTATCTTTCTTGGTTGAAAATTAATATTTTTTGGTTAAAAGTTCAACTGTTTTCTAGAGAATTTGAAATTTTTGACTTCAAATTTAACTATTTGGTTGAAAGTTTAATTATTTTGTTAGAAATTCTATTATTTTGTTTGAAATTTAATTATTTTTTTGAAAATTCAATTATTTTGTTGAACTTCCGTCTTTTTGGATGGAAAATTAGTCCTGTTGGATTAAAAATTCAACTGTCTTTTGAAAAATTCATCTCTGTGGTTTTAAAATTCAATTTTCTTCTAAAAAACTCGTCTTTTTAACTTGAAGATTCTAGTCCAGTCGCCACTAACACTTCTGTATACAATAAAATGTCCCCCAGATACCTTTTCTTTAAAAAATCAAAAAGAGTTCCCTGAATCTCTAGGCAAAAATAAAACTTTTTTGCTCTTTGCACTTTTCTCGTAGTATAAAAATTTGGTTTGTGAAAAAAATCATCTGGGCCAACCAGCGTCATAATTTTCCCTAAAACTGTTGCAAAACGTACACCTATTATTAATAACATTTTTTATGCCAAATTAACTCTTTTGCTTAATTGTTTATAACAATTGTTATGAGCAAAAGCTCTCAACGACCAGAATTGTTTTTTTTTATTAATCCTTGTCACAAGATGAAACGTTTTTCTCTCCTATTTTTTTAACTTTGTTTAAGCAATCAAAAGGCAAAATTTGTAACATAGAAGCAAGGTAGTTTATGTTAACAATTTCAGAATAAGGCCTTCTTATTGTTGCAATAGAGTTAAAATGTTACACAATCGCGTTATTTTATTAAATAAGTCTTTTTCTCACTTTTTCCATTTTCATTACATTTTTTGAATTACTAAGTACACCCTTAAATAAGGTAACATATTCTTACTATTAAATTAGGCGTTTGTCACTATTAAATTACGAAATATCTTGACTAATCAATGTATTGAATTTTCACTAATTTTTAGTTCCCACTTTTCGATAATGAAATCTGTAAAAATTCACTAGTAAGTTGTTAAATTTTGCCAATTTGAATTTGAATTCAGATGTGAATGAACTATCGTATGCGCCAAGGTGGAGAGGCATACAAATAAAAAACCTTCTTTACGCACTGAACATCATACTTATTCAAGCTGATGCTTATTCAATGCAAATAATTTTTACGAAGTTTGCTAAAAAAAAGTATACAACCGAAAAAAATTTTGAAAATCGAAAACTGAACTCTGTTGAAAAGTTGCTAGAAAAGAACCATTATAACTTCCATATTGTAAAAAAATTTATTTTTCTTAACTTTTTTCAAACGATCAGAAGGCAAGAGTTTGAAAATGGAAACAGACTAGGTCATGCTAACAATTTTTCAACATGGCCTCTTTATTGTTTCAACAGAGTTAAAAATGGTACACCATCGCGTCGTTTCATTCGACGTTTCTATTTTTCACGTTTTCCATGTTTGAAACTTTTTGAAAATAACTATATGCAGTTTTTTAATTCTTAGTGATGCATTTGTTGGTATAGGTACTTCCATTGTAACCTCATGGGGTGGAACGCTTGTATAATGTACAGTGGGGCTGGCCTGAACCTGAGCTTCTAGGCAAATGAAACATAGCTTCTTAGGGAGCCAGTTTTTGATTTTTTCGAAAACTCCACATTTGAGCAGAGTAAATATAACGGTTAATCCTATGCTTGTGTATCCTATATACTATAACCATTCGTAGGAATTTTCTTTCCAAGTCTGTATTCTCTGGTGAGAAGCGATCTTGCCTAACAAGTTTTGCGTATCATCGAGGCTAATTCTCATTTGTTTTGGCACGTTAACATCTAGTTATCCAGGTAGAGTTATTAGGTGGCTATCTAGCGTGTCTAGTGAATTCTTATCGTAAGGTGTTTTGTAAGTCTTGTTTAATACAATAGTTTTTTCGTAGGTTGACGTTTTCCCTAAATAAAGTTGTGTATTATCTGATATAAAATGACATCTAGAACCCTGGTATATAACTCTCACTATGTAATTTGAAAAATGAAAAGCTACATTCTACAGAGTCTTAATGTTTCTTAATAATACTAGCATCGCAGTTATTATTGTCTATTAGCCTATAGTTGGGTTCATTTCGGTTACAAATTTTATATTGAGCAAGTGATTCACATTCACTGAGTGTTTCGCGATCGATGGGAATGTAGGAAGTTTTGCTGGTGAATAGATATTCGTGTTCGGGTATAAGGGATATGTGAGTGTTTCGTGTTAACTGAGGAATAAGGATCATATGAGTAATCACATATTCTTCTTTCTCGAGTACGGGTATGAAGATAAAATACGTCAAAGTTTGCCTAATCGAGGCTACGTTCATTTCGCTGAGGTCGAGGTCCTGTTGCAATTGTTGAAGGATGTGTAGCTTTCCGGGTTGGCATCAAAATGATAACGAGTGCGATGCATGGTCTCAGACTTTCGGTTCGTGTCCATTAATATTTTAAGTTTAATTCGCCATGTAATTCGTCAATCAGGATTCCGCATACAATCAATTTAGAAGCTATGAACAAATTTCTAGTGTTGTTATTCGGACTACCTCTGATCAGATGTGCGGTCTCAACTTCGGCTTGCAACTTTCCTTGTAAAGTTTTGTAGTCCGTCGATGAAGAGTCCAGTAATAACTTTAGGACTTTGGTGTGATTGTGGATTACCATAGCTGAATCCTTATTATCTAAGTAAAGTTGGTCAAGTTCTTTATTGATAGCTTCAAGTTTAATGCTGCTCATTGTTCCGAATAAGCTTTTAGGTATTTCTCCCAAAGCATTGAGCAATCCTCTTTTGGTTCGTCGAATACCCATGACCTGTTGGAGTAGCTCTTCTCTATGACGTATTCGTTCATACCGTTCACCTACCATTCTTATCTCGTAATCTTTGGCGCAGCCGGAACCACAGGCTTCCACTGCAACTTTTAGAGTCTTTTCTATAAGATTTGATCATTTTTGTGTGTTGGTTGTGTTTACAGATATGATGAGTTTCCAATTTTCATGGTAAAGGTTGATGATTCTTAGGGTGTAATTTCCTAAACTTGGTCCCACATTCGTTAACAAAATCCAGACGAGAAACATCTGAAATTACGTATAGTATGGCATTAGTTGATTGGCATGGATTGCTAGAGTTTTATTTTTTAAACCAATTTAGTAATTGTTACTTTCTATTGCTTCTTAGACAACGGCGGGCCCTTTCCAACTAAAGTCGGCGTCAAAAGTACGCGACCCTCACTTTGATCGCTCACAACTCGTTCAAAAAAAGTCGCAGAAAATTCTGGCCAGGTAAACGTGACCGACGTCCCTGCCTTTTTCCCTCCCAACTGTTGACCAGCGGGTGAACCTGAATCCCCTTCCTTCTGAGGTCCCTATTGTTGTGAAATGGATACTTTTTAACACTTTTTATACGGTGGCTACTCTCATTAAATCCCGAAATATGCGTAAGGGTTTATTTCGCGAAATATTGATCTAATTTAATTTTTTATGTAATTAGTAAACAATTTCATATTTCGAAATTTGGAAAACTGCGTTGCATTCTGGACACCTTAATGAGCGTCTGTAAATTTTTTCAGATTTTTCAAGACGTGCAGCTCGTTTTGGGAAGCCTCGAAAGTCGAGGTTAAAAAAAAGTGCCTACAAAACCCAGTTTTTTGGCACGTTTTACATCAGCGCCATCGTAAACAAATTTTTAGAACAAAAATATACATATATTTCAATTTGGGAGACCTTGAGCTTTCACATTTACCTGGCCAGAATTTTCTGCGATTTTTTTTTAACGAGTTGTGAGCGATCAAAGTGAGGGTCGCGTACTTTTGACGCCGACTTTAGGAGAGAGCTTGTTGACAGGTGTTTGGTTGATGAGCTTCACTAGGTCTCCGGGTACACAAATTCTTTGTGATTTTATAATCCTTGCCTCTTTCTGTTTCTTGTACTCTTCTTTTTTCAAGGTTATTCTTTCTCTGGCTCTGTTAAGATATTTGTTATGCCTATCTTTCCACTTTTCAACAAGTTCCTAGTCCTTTATCGAAAGTGTTGTGCTCAACATAGAAGGGATGTTTGATTCTCTTCCAAAAGTGAGTTGGAATAGGGACCCAGTTCCTTCATGTTTCATAGTATTATGAGCCATGGTCACGTTTTTTAGTGTGTTGTCCCATTCAACTGTATTGTCGTCCATACATGTTCTAATTAGGTCTTTCAGGGTTGAGTGTGACCTTTCTAGGCTTCCTTTGGATTGTGGCTGATAGGTGGAGGTCTCGATATGTCGGAGAATTCGCTTCCCGAACCGCTTCTTTTAGTCTGAGTCTCCATCTTAAGAGTCTGGATGATGGATCCTTGACACTGTTTAACCATGTCAGACCTTTTAAAATTTTCTTCCTAGCAGATACTGCCTGAATCGTTTTACCGCCCAAACGATGGCTAGAAGTTCCTTCTCGGATCTGCTGTAATTCTGTTCGGCTTTATTCAATGTTCTTGAACTTCAGAAAGTTTATTTCTTAAAAGCGCAAAGCTCTCTTGACATTCGAGGGTCCAATTTAATACTACGTCTTTTTCCGTTAACTGTGATTTAAGCTATGCATGAAAAATTCCGTATAAATTTCCGATAATAGCCAGCTAGTCCTAAGAATGATTGGATTTCTTTTACATTCTTAGGCTGTCTGAAATTTTGTACTGCTTCTGACTTTGCTGGGTTGAGCTTTACTCCATCTTTGGTGATAACTTGTCCAAGGTATTCGAGTTCAGGGCGTAGATATTCACACTTATCGGGCTGAAGTTTTAGACCTATCTGTCTGAGTCTTTCGAAAAGTGTAAAGAGGTCATTGTTACGTTCCTCCAGGGTAGATCTGAATACAACTATGTCATCCAGATAGGCTTGACATATGTTTTTTACTTATCTGCCATGGGTATTTGGGGAGAACCGGAGCTTAAATCAAAGATCAAGAAAAACGTAGCTTTTCTTAACTGATCTAGGATATCATTTATCACTGGTAGGGGTATGCATCTTGGTCTGTGTCCTTGTCGACCTTTCTAAAGTCTATGAGAATTCGCCATTTTTTCATTTCTGATCTGTCTGGTTTTTTTGGTACTATCCAAATGTGGGAATGACTTGGAATGTCTTATCACTTCCTTTTTCATTGAATCTGCCATTTGTGTTGATATTTCTTTTTTATGACTCGCCGGCGACCTATATGATTCGATGTTGACTATTTTTCCCGATTTGAGGGCAATCTCACGTTCCACTAGGTCGGTGCAGGGCAGTGGATCTCCTTCCAGATGGAAGATGTCATTGTCAGACGCTATTCCTTTTATGAGTCTTCCATGCGTTGCAGCCTAGTTTCATCTCGTATTTCGGTACTTTGATCAGTGTAGGGTTCCTGCCGTAGTTGTAAATTGGTCCGGTATGTTGGGATTATCCTCAATTAATATTTCTTGGTCAGATTCATCAATGCTTATTCTGTTGATTTGAGCTGTGTCGCCATTCATGAAGCGTCCATCATCATGTAGAGCTAAATTTTTGGTTTTCTGGGATTAGATAAAGCGGAGTAATTTAATATCTTCAATATTGGTTAAAAAAGAATAACTCTATGATTCCAGCTTCTGCCAAGGGAAAACCATCATCTACTATGTGAAAAAGATGTTTTTGCCAATGTAATTAATGTCAGTGGCATAATGTGAGTAGTGTCGGTACTGGTTGAGATTCTTTTAAACAGATCTCCATCTCTCCAGCCTGATTCTGGGCCTCGCATAGGCTCTTTGGTTTTTGGGCTTTAACTTGCAGTCCGAGTTCTCTTCTCAAGATGAGTATATATCTTTCAAGAAATTCTTTTTCTTCTATCTGGATAGCCCGTTGAAACTTTGTATTGTTTCTGTAGGACCTTGTCTGCATGTTTCTAATTCAGATCTAAGAGCAGAAACTGATCCTGTCAGATTGATTTCTGGAAGAGGGGGGAAGTAAACTGGTTAGGGAGTGTTGGTAGGAGAAGGAAAAAAGGAGAGGGGGTGGGAAGATGGAGGTTGAAAGAGAAAGGTATTTCAGAATGAATGGACTGCAGATGGATGAAGTGAGAAGGATGCATGAGGAAGGAAAGAAGGTACATGAGTTGGTTAAGAAAAACGGCATGGAGAGAGAGAAGAGAGCATGAGAAGAGAGAATAAGAGAGACAAGGTTTAATAGGAACTATGTGTGGATTATGCCAAGGGCGAGAGCGCAATATTTGTGTGAGAAAGGAGAGAAAGGAAGTGAGAAGCTTATAGCGAGGATGAGATGTGGGTGCATGGAGGTTCTTAATAGGTTCTGGTTCGCTAGGGAAGAGAGGATGTGTGAACTATGTGGGAAGGGGGAGGCGAGAGTGGAGCACTGATTGGAGGAGTGCGTAGAGGTGGAAAGGTGTGGGTTAAGCATGGAGGTATTTATGCGTGAAAGGGGGGACAAAAGGGCAGTAGCATGGGTGAAGGGAGTCTTGGGTAAGATGGAGAAGAAGAGAAGGAAGGAGGAAGAGGAATGGAGAAGGAAAGATTGTAAATAGAGGAGGAAGTAAATATAAGTGAATGTAAATATTGTAAATAGTAGATAAGTATTAGGTATTAGCCGCGGAGGCAGAGTTTGGTAATGCGAGAAAGTAGGGACATGCGTGCGATGCGAGGCAAAGCGCGGAAGGCAAAGCGATAAGAGCGAGCGGCGTTAGAGATAAGGTGTGGAAGGATGTTAGTTTCAAGGGTTAGTTTTAAGAAAATTCTGTAAAAAATGGAAGTGTAAGCAAGTCAATTTTTCAAGGCCAGCAGGCTGAAAAATAAACGTTTATCTATGTAAATCTAGCATTCAGATGCTGAAGATTTGCATTGAAAGTTACATTATTCACAACTCTTTATTACAGCTTGAACTGAAACTTTTTCCATACATAGAACCAAATATTTTGTCAAAATACTTTTTTCGTAATATTTCTCGTATAGACAAGTCCACTAGAAAAAATGTTTGAAAAAATTTTCGAAATATTATTTTAGACAATTAACGCATTTTTGGAGTTTCTTGAAAAAAATCTTTAATAAAAAATCCCTAAATTTTTTTTTCCAGAATCAAGTCCGATGCCGTCACGTAAGCCTGAGAATCAGTCGCAAGGTCCTCAGATACTGCTCGACCGGAATGACCGGGCTTCTTCAGTATTATTAGCGAATGGACACGCTGCACCAATCGAAAACCATAATATACCCGGTAATTTAAAAACTAATATACAATCTTAAACAAATATCAGAGAATTCTGCCTGAAAGGTCTAGAATTATTTCTAATTGTGCACGGAGGAAAATGGATGTTAAAACCTAGATATTAAAAGACCAGATAATGCCACAAATAGATATTAGCACCTATTTTGCTGATATGTTGAATGCAAATGTCGCCATCTTACGGTGTTCATTGTTCGTGTGGGGTAAAATGGTTAAAAAAAGTGCTATTTAAAAAAAAACTTCAAAGTATCGAACATTGCGTGGCGTGGGTTTAGTGGAATATTAAATATTTTTAGACTAAACATGTATAGATGTTACAAGTAAATTATAATTAAATTAAATGAATTTACGGAATTAAATGAATTAACGTAATAAATAAATAACGTTGTAAATAATACATCACTTTTATTTTCATTTAGTAAAACAATGTTTGAATTTAAATATTGTTTTCAATAATAATTAAAGTTGATTTAAAAAAGTAGTTCGAAATGTCAAATTTTGGGATTTTTAACTGTCAATTGTTCACTTACTATCATGCTGAAAATATTTATTTCATTATTTCAGCAAAGATATATGCCTAATGTTAATAATTAATTTTGAAAATTTAATGAATTACTCAGTTTTAGTTTTGGATTTTTCATTTTCGTGATGGCACAATATAAAAAATACCTTTAATATTGTAATGCCTTCGAAAATGCATATTTAAATTAAATTTTTCATAATTTCATAGGCTAAAATGTAAAACAAATATTGAATTTACGAAAGTAAATTTTAAATGACTTCCATACTAAACACTTATTATAGCAAAGTTAATTCATATTGCATCGAAATATCAGAAGCAGGTACAATTTGCAGCAAATAAAAACTTATATATTTTTGGTCTTATTTGGAGAAAAAACGATTGACGAAGGCATATTTATTTCGATCATTAACTTTGGAGTTCGTTGAAAAATTCCGTTAAAAATTCCCTATATTTCTTCTTACAGAATCAACAAGTTCACAACCACCAAAGCCACCAGGTCCAACAGGTAAATTAGAAACTAAAATCTAAACTAAAACAAATATGAGAGCATTTGGCTAAAACGTTTAGTTTTTTTCTTACTTGTAAGTGCTTCATGTACGGATCTAGAAATGATTTATAAAACATTCTCAAATCGAAGTAAAGTGCATAGACGGCACATGTTAATATTAACCGAAATATCCCAATTTGTGTGCAAATGTAATTTTTTTTAAATGATAAAAAATTGTTGGGATTCCGAAATAAAATTCAAAATTTAATTTCTTGGATAATTATTAGTAGATTTGCAATTGCGTATAATTTAGTATAATTCTAAGGTAAAGAATTTTGTTATCTTCAAAGTATTCAGTAACTATGTTTTTCTTACATAATCAGCGGGAGCGAGTCGTTATAACGAAAAGTTACGTCGAATCATTATGGTTCATGGTGATATGATCAAGCGTGATGGCAAGATTTATGGGAAAATTGATAGAGCGACGCCTTATAGAACAGATGGACGTGGTGAATTCGGTAATGTAAAACTAAAACACAATTTAAAATAAATAAGCAAGTAGGGTAAGAACACCAATTCTTGACACCTTAGCCGAATTATTGGTATGCCGAAAACCGAGGTGAATTTATTTATTTTGAATAAATATCTGATTTCACTGGAAAATTTATTATTAATGGGGGAGAGGGGTGCCAAGAATTGGTGCTCTAACCCTCAAATCCTACCTAAAACATCTATTGTTTTCTAATTATACAAAATGCTAATTAAAGATATGTTATTTGGGTGTGTGTTTCGAAGAAACCAGCCTTAGGACCGAAAAATCAATTTTCCGGCTTTTGATGATTCTGAATAATGAAGATTTCCCCTAACGAATAAAAAAATCGCCATTGCTCCACGATCAAAATTGAATTTTCTGAAGCTCACAGACAATTTTTTCTGATAGTTTTTCGAGGCATTTTTCAATTTTGTTTCATAAATCGTAATTAAAGATGAAAATAACACATAATATGATCATTGTTCATTGCGATCGTTCTCGGCCGATCTGCTGCCTGTTCATCTTCCTTTTACTTTGATTCGCTTCTTGTTGTAAACTCATTTTCGATTCTAAGGACGGTTTCTTCGTTCCACGTCACATATATTTATTTATAATATTTGACTGGTTCACAACATCAGTGAATAATTAGTAGATATTTTCACTATTTGATATTCGTAAAACGAAATTCTGACCTTCTAAATATAGCTTTCGTAAAATGCCAACATTGTATTGTATTTTATTACTCTCCGTTTTGCGGGTTTGAAGGCTCCGTTCCCTTTACATCTTTTACAATTTCACTTAACCACTATGCCTGATGCCTAACTTAACCTAACTTAACCTTTGATCGCTTGGCTTTCTTATTATTTACTAACTCTTACATATTATCTTACAATTGCGCGAGACCTTCCGGGGCTTCCATTTCCTCTTGACATTTCTCTTCAAGCTTTTGTAAGTTATGCAACACTAATTTTCCTTAGATATTTCTCTTGTATCAATTTTGGTCTCGATTTGAGTTTTTTCCACCCCTTGCATTCTCTCTTCCCTATTCTCTTCTAGACTCTTCATCTATTTTTCCCCTTGCCCACAACCGCTCAGTATCCATCTAACTCTATCTACCACGCTCTTTCCCCTTCCTCTTCCCCTGTACATCTCTCCAACACGTGCTCACATGATTCCCTTTCATAACCACATACTCTACACATTTTCATTTCTTCGCTCATCCAATATTTACACTCGTTCATGCCTTCTCCCATTCTGAAACGTACCAGCCTGGACCACCTGCACTCCTTTTTTAACTTTCCTAAATATTCTGGGACCCCTTCCATCTTAACCAATTTAAACGATTTATTGTATTTTGACTCCATAATCTTTTCCCACCTCTTCTCTTCCTGCTCCTTGATTATTTCTCCTTCTACTTCCTGCCACTCCCTCCCCTTGTCACACATTCTCCATTCCCTTCTAACTTGTCATCTCTCCTCCTCCAATCTTGAATGTCCCGTGTTTCCTCTCCTCTCTCTATTTAATATTTCCTGCAGGCATACTTCAGCAACTTTGCTACCCTCACCACTCTTAAGTTTCTCTTCAAAATTCCAGACACTTTTCCTCTGCCTTATCACTAATTTCTCTCTTCCTGTTTCTTCTCTCAACATATATCCTGGGCAGTTCCAGCTCACTCCCATAACTCATCTCAGAAATCTCTCTTGCATGCTTTCTACTTTTTTGTACTCCTTCCACCACCAAATCTCCACTCCATAACACATCGCAGACCATACCAGTGAATCAAACAGCCATACTCTCATCTTCCAGTCCTCTTTGAATCTTGTTTTTCCAATCCCCCACACTTGACCCATCACCTTACTTGCACTTTCTATACTTTTTTTCACTTGCAGATCATTTCCACCTCCCGCTTCGAACCATAATCCTAAATAACAAAATTCCTCCACCATTTCCCCATTCATCTTCCATCCATACTTTACTTCATTCTTTCTCTTCCTGAAACATACTATCTTTGTCTTCGTCACATTAATTGTCAGGTCTTTCTCTCTCACATACTCTTCTAATCCTTTTATTAGCAAGTTCATTCCACTTTCATTTTTTGCCAGGAGCACCACATCATCCGCGTACGCTAACGAGTATATTCTCTTATTTCCTAGAACTATACCCCCTTTACCTTTCCTTTTCATTTTTTCTTCTATGTCTGCTAACAATATACTAAACAACATCGGACTTAGCGGGCACCCTTGCCTGAGACCCCTCCCTGTCCAGAACTCCTCTCCTTTCTGTTCCCCGATCCTCACCCTTGTCTTCGTATCCGTAAAGACCTCATTTATCATCTCAATCAGCTCTTCGTCCACCTGCCTTTCTTTCATTGCCTTCCACAAAACTTTCCTATTCACCGAGTCAAAAGCTGCCTTAAAATCTACGAAGAGTGCTACCAGTTTTCCTTTTTTCTGTCCCAGATTCCTGTTGACTAGGTAGTTCAGCACGAAAATGCTATCCACTGTTTCCATCCCCTTCCTGAATCCTGTTTGATTGTGTGGAATACTTCCTTTCTCTTCTACCTGTTCTTCTAATCTCTTCCTAAGCACCTCCGCGTATATTTTATACGTTACTGTCGTAAAATGCCAACATATTTCTATTTTATAAGTCAACCACTTAGTTAATAATTCGATACAAATTTGTTCTATTTTAGTGTACATAAACGGTAATCGATTCGCATTCAAGCTTAGATTTGATGATATTCTGTTATGCCCTAATGGCGAAGAAGGAATACTTACACAGCGAGGGTTTCAGCCGTTACCTCAACTGGGTCCGCATCGTCACCTATAGGCACATACACGTCCTTGTCCAGCGGATAATTTATAAACTAAGGTGTATCATGTGAAAATACAGAATAAAAACGAAATTCGCTTTACGCAGAAAAATTGTTTATTGACACCCCTTCTATCCCGCACTAAACCCCACGTGTTAATATTAACTATTCTTAAATTATTACGACATAATCGTTTCGGACGAATATCAAGTTTTTGGTTTGCAGTAAAAACAAGCACAATATATGTTTTGTACTAGTGTAGACTAACCTACATAGTAGTTTTGAATTATATATTTGTTAATGATTCAAATATTGAACTTTATATTTTCTTCATACAGAAGCAAGTAAAACAGATAACAAAAATAAAATAATGAGAATCTTTCTTGGCTTTTATGTTTCTCGTGTTGAGTATTCCTGTGTATAGAATACAATCGTATATATTTAATCCAAATCCCTTTCGGGTTGAAATGTATCTCACCTGGTTCCAACCTCGTTATACAGCCGGGAATTGAGTGATTCCCATAGTAACAATAGGGAAGAAATGTGTCGCAGAAAGGATAAATTTTAGACCAATCTACATGGATCGCTGATCAATCTCTCTAGTAATCACCCCAGCCTTACTATTCTGAAATTTCTTAATTATAGCTCTA
>CAKNYM010052346.1:90961-171211 GCA_932195095.1 Andricus curvator | reverse complement strand
AACTTTCGAGTTCGAACTGCTAATCTATAATAATAATAATAATACTTATACAATTTTCTAGTCTATTTTTCTCGTTATTGCTAAGACCTGTAATGTTAATAGCTAAGCGGACTTCATCTTTACACCAAGCATCACCAGTCATTTTTTCTATAACGCTGTAACGCACACTTCAGTTGCACTTCTGACAATGATTTCCTGAAGCATTGTCCATTAGCGTCTCCCAAATGGACCTACACGGAGAAAAATGGCTAGTCAGCCTGAACCTCTAAAGTATCAGACTGACTATATTTGAGTTTTTAATTATGTAAAGCGTAAAGTTGACGATCCTGGAGTTTAAACCTTCTCATCTCAGGAATGTTAGCTTCATTATTTCGGAGAATTACCTCAATCATATCAGAGGGTCAACTTTATTAACTGTTGTCCTTCTCCTACCTGCATATATATTCATAAGCCCGGCGCCTTTGACCAGGCTAGCGAGCGCGTCCCCGGGTTGCGGATAGGGGGGCCCTGTACCGAGGGTTTCTGCTGAATACGGTTGCAAAACTCAATAAGCAGTCGCGGACAATGGTCCAGGTGTGGTACCGAAGGAAAAACTCCCAAGTCGTAAGCAACCGTGCCGAAGACTGAATGGCACCAGGGTATGGTGCGCCAAACGGTGTCTCTAGGATATCAGGTCGCCTCCTAGAGTATTAAGATCTTACTCCCGCATGCGGGGCTCTGCGGGGGTGGACACATACATCCCTAGCTACTCGTGGGAACAGCATGGAGACAACAGAATCAAATTTGAACAGGAGTATTTGTGAGGAGTTGGGTGGTCCGTTGGACCTGACCGAGAATCTAGACATGAGCGAGAAAACAATGGCAGGGCGCGATATGGCCTTTGCGGAACGGCATATGGAGAAGAGCAAATGGATGATCACGGAACTAGGTGATATCATCGAGAGGCTGAATGCCTTTTGCAGTACAAAGAGGAATATGTTATTGCCAATACGGGAGGGATAGCATGAAGCGCAGATGCTGGTGGCCAGGCTTTCGTGCTCCAACAAATTGGCCAAGAATTACTACGGATGTGCTCCGTATGCTGTTGGGTATTCCTTTGCTAAAAAGCTGGAGAAGGCAAAGGGAAAAACGCAGGAAAAGAAAAACATGAGCCTGCCGGCGACTCAAACTGAAGAAGCTGAGCTGCATATGCAGAAGAACTTTGACAGCATATTACTTTGAGCAAGAGAGGCTAAGGAATCGGCGTCACTACACTGACTTAAAACATTTTTACACTGAAATCTTCAGAAAGCAATATAAATGGGTATTACAAATCTCGCAAGTCTTGTTTCTTTATCAACGAATTATGAAATTCTGAGCACGTTTCCAGTCGAAAATATTGAGAATACGCACTGATTAATGATTGACACCTTTGTCCTTCATTCCTCGGAAGTATTGAATTTGTCGTTTGAAATCAGAACGAAAACTACTTAACCCACTCTCCAACTTGTTCTCCACATTTTATTCGCTCTCCACACATGTTTGAAGTATTAACACGTGGTTTAAACTAACTAAAAATGTTTTGTAACACGGAAAATGTGACTCCGAATGTTAGTCGCTCCCAAAATGCATTTCGGGTGTCGGGTGTGTTCGCTCGACGTTCGGTAGAGGTCGTGACGCAGCCAGTTCAGTTTGACACTTTGGAGTGTCGATTTGACTATACTGGAAGTGAGTCTAATCACCTGTGGATATTCAAACAGACTATAAAATTATAGTCTGTCTGACTATGAAGAAAAAATTGTGGATGGTACTTGGTACTATCTGGAAGATCAAACTGACCATCTGAATTTTGACACTTCAAGTTTGACTATCCATTTTTATCCATGTATCTAGGCGTTCGTTTCGTACATATTTAAATTAACTGTGGTGGAACCGTCATTAATGGGATTGCAACATAGGTAATTGATCTAATCGGACGGGGCAGCTCAGAAAATTTAGATTGAATATCACTTCAGGTAACTTTGTCAATCCTACAATTCTAGACCAATGTAAAATTAACAAATAGTCAAACTGATGGGTGTTTAGTTTTGTACAGCATTAAAGTTACTTGTTTTCTTCTTTTTCCTCAAAATTCCTCAAATTATGTCGCCAGTGATGTTTAGTTATATCAATTTGGCATTTCATTTTATTTCTTAATTCACAGAAGAAAAGTCTTTTTTGCTACAGGTTGTTTTTTTTTTAAATATTAATTCAAGCCTGTTTTTAGTCTTCTGTAAAGCTATACTAAATTCCATGTTCCGTCCTAGAACAAGACCGTCAGCCTACTTTTTTAGCCTAAATCAAAACCTCTGTCTTAAAACAAGACTGAGATATAAGACATAAAAAATATATGATATAATTGAAGATCCAGCGTCTGTACTCTATGTCTGACCTTTCTATAAATCCGAATATCTGAGGCTCCAGATCGAATAAGGGGACGTACATTTTTCTCGCTCAAGCGCAAATGAACCCTGACAACATGTAACATCCTTGAAAGAAAATTATTTATTTAAAAGGCTTTCTCGTTTCTGAACGAAATATGGGACTTCGAAACAAGAATGAGAATAACTTCGAAGATCCAAATACTATACAAATATTCGACAAATATATTTGAATGAATACAGGTTATTTAAGTTTATTAAATTTAGAAAAATACGAATTGAAAAAGATAAAATTGATATGAATTTAGAAAAGGATTACGTTGCTCTATTTAGAGCTACTGCTACACTATATACAAAAAGAAAAATGGAAGGTCATTTTGGCCATCTAGATGTGCAGACAAACTATATTGCAGGGTCAACTATAGGACAGCCCTTGAAGATGGCTGAAGCGACTATCTCTGGAAGGTTAAAACAAGAGGTTCAAATCGATCATCTCAGAGTGTCGACTTGGTCATCTCGAACGGTCGACTCAAGCGTCATAGAGGGTCGAACCGTTCATCATAGATGGCTGAATTGATCTTTATAAAGGGTCGAATCGCTCATCATAAACGGTCGATTTGGTCATATCAGATGGTCGACTTGATCTCCTCGGACAGTCGACCTGGCCATCTTAGGTGGTCGATTTGATTATCCTACATTTTCTATATTTGCTGTTCTTTTCCTACTTATTCCAGTCTCTCTCTTATAGGAGACTGGAAATTATAAAATTAAGTGGAACCTATCTCTGAATTTACATATATTTTCTTAAATTTAAGATATGACATTTTTATGTTTAATAACCTAGAAAATCGTGATGAAAAACAACTGCAAAATTTAGTTTTTATCTTTACATGTTATTAAACGTGATTTAAAAGAAAAAAAGTTTCTGAATTGTCTTCAGGAATTAATTTTGGCTTTAAAGCATCCTACAATGAGTTGCAAAGACTATTCGAAAATCAAATAGTCAGTATTGATTTTTAATTATTAATTGAATTCCTAATTGTTCATTATACATATAAAAGAGCTTAGTTGGTATTTATTTTAGATAACAATTATAATTTTAGATTTATTCTTTATCATTAACGCGGCTTATTTTGTTCCTAAAAATATTCTCTACAATAAATACAATTCGTGCTAGTTTAATTAAAACAAAAGTTTTACACGAATTAAACTTATGAATAATTTAAGCAATTAATAAGTTATAACTGACAATAACTCCCACAAATAGAATTACTTAAGAATCCTCTTAGTAATAAAATAATAAAAAAGTAAATGTGCAAAGAAAGATAAAATCGGAAACGCCAAATAACGCATTTTTGATAAACAATTACAAATTCAAGTGTGTAAAAAAAGTTCAACTTATAATCTCCTTCCAAATTATATACTTCACTTTGAGGTTATGCCTCATGCACGTAAAATAAGAAATATCCCTTGTGGAAACAATTTTTACAAGAAAGTACAACATGTCTACAACTGTAATTTTTTGTTGAAACATGTAATTTTTTGTAAAAAATGTACAAAGTTAAAAAAAACTGTTAAATACAAATAGCCTATTCTTTCTTGTATTTTCTTGTAGAAAAGTAAAAAATTAACAATAAAGTAGAAGTTTCTACAATTCGAAAATTTTTAAAACTTTTTATTAATATTTTCTTTCTTTGTCGTATAAATCTACAAGGTATTACAGAAAAGTACAGGATTTTACATTTTTCAATTTGAGTGTTTGACATCATTTCAAATCTTTACAAAAAAAGTACAAGATTTCACAAAAGTTGAAATATTGGAAAACTGTATTTAAAATTATGTTATATATACTGGTAGTTTATTGTAGAAATGTACAAATTTAAACAAAGAATATAAATTTTTACAAACAATGCTTTTAGAATCCGCATCAACGTTTTGACTTGTACTTTTCTGTCAATTTTTCACACTGAACTGTAGTTCGATTATTGAAAATTGAACAATAATTGACTATACAGGACGATTAAAATTTTCAATTTGGGAGGCACAGTAGTTAAACAAATGTAATCGCCAATCTGAAATATTCCATTTTTGACATATTTAATTTTTAATTTTTTAATTAACTGAAACATTTTTTTGAAATTTTAGAAATACTTTACTTTGCATTAAAAATGAGCAAATATAAATCAAATATTAAAAACTAAACAATTTTAAACTGAATTATTTGAAATAGAAATTTAATTTGTATTAATATGTAAGTAAAACTATTGACTTTTGATGCATGAATAATAATTAAACAATTATCAATTTGGAAGAAATTTGAGTTAGTTTAAAAGATATTTACAAGTTTTGAGCTCGGGTTTGAGAAGATCCAAACTTAATTTAAAACTGAAAAAGATTTCGAAAAATAAAAAAGTAAATTTAGATTTTTGAAGATTTCGAAATAAATTTTTGAAGCTTTTTATTGATCTTTAAAGGTTTTGAGAAAATAATAAAAATTTCTGAACTTTTCTGGGAAAATTTAAAATGATTTTTTATTTTGAAAAATTAATTTTAAGAGAATATTCAAAAAGATTTAAAAAATTTTTTGAATAATAAATAACAATTAAACAATTAATAATTTGAAAATTAATCGAGTAAGTTTAAAATATACTTAGTAGTTTTGAAGGAATAAAAAATGTGTATCAAAATTCCTAGAAAAACTAACAATACTTTTGGTTTGAAAAATTAATTTTAAAGGAATCTTTAATAAGATTTTCAAAATTTTCAAAAAAGAATCTTGATGATTTTAAGGTAATTTCTTTACTTTTTCAGGATTTTCGAAAAAATTTGGGAAGAGTTCGAGTTCCAAGATAATAAAATTATTATTAGGTTCCTGGAAATTTTTTAAATAATTTTTTTTAACAAATTTTTAAGAAAATATTTTAAAAGATTTCGAAACAATTTTTGTATATAAATTTGTATTAGATTTGTGTAAATCTTGACACCCCCCCCCCGGGGTTTGGCAAATTTCCACATTTTGAGACCCCCTGAATCCGAAAAAAAGGTTTTTACGAATGCGTCTGTCTGTCTGTTTGTCAGTGTGTCTGTAGATTTTTAGTTTGCCGGCACGATAACTTTTGAAAGAAATAACATATTGGATTGGGCTTTGGTATACTCTTCAAGTGTCTTAAAATGAAGGTCAGGTTCGCTAGCCAGCCATTTTTCATAAAAATTCAATAAGTGAGCGCATTTTCAAAATTTTTAAGACCACTTTTTTTAAGATAAAAAAATTCTATGTACGGTTATTAGTAGTACTAAAAAAGGCGAACAATTTATCCCAATCACCTTTGTTGATAAAAAAATGCCGGCATTATAGCATTCACAAAATCTAAAAAACAAACGAAAATGAACATTTTAAACGAAACAACGCACGATATGAAAAAATGTCAATAAGAGAAAAACTTTGAATTTTGCACACCCTACAAGATTATCATAACAACTTTTTGAATTTTCTTGAAAAATCGAAAATTCATATTTTGACTGCACAAAAAATAATAAAAAATTTCAGTTTACGGTCAAACTATACAAGATATCGAAAAATATGATTCAACAAAAATTATGTATTCAAAAAAGATCTACAAATTTGTTACAAATCACTTTTTGATAGAACGCGTAGTTTTTGTTTTATTCGTAAAAAACTCCATTAAAAATGGAAAAATTGAATTTTTAGACAAAAGACACAAGATACGAAAAAAATAAATAGACAAAATTTGTTTACACAAAAAAGAGCTACAAATTTGTAAGCGATCACTTTTTAATAGGACGGTTTTTTTTTTTTTTTGAGGATTGAACTATTTTGTTGAAAATTCGTCTTTTCTGGTGGAATTCAGCACTGTTTAAATTAAAATTGAAATCTTTCTTGGTTGAAATATCAACTATTATATTTTATTTGACAATTCACAATTTCAGTTGAAAACTTTTTTTTTTAATTTAACTATTTTGTTTAATTTTTTTTTACTGAAAATTTAAATATTCCATTTTTGGTTGAAAATTTATCTTCTTCAGTTTAAACTTCAATTATTTGGTTGAAAATTCCTCTATTTGGTTAAAAATTAAACTTTTTTGGTATACAATTAATATTGTTGGCTGAAAATTAATTTCTTTGGTTAAAAATTTAACTAATAGGTTGAAAATTCCTTTAAAATTGCAAATATTTGTATGACAATTTTGAAAATTTTATTAGAAATTAATCTTTTTTGGTTGAAAATGAACCTTCATGGTTGAAAGTATATCCTTTTGGTTAATAATTTATCTCTTTGATTGAAAATTAGTTTTTTATTAGAAATACTTTTTACATTCTCATCAGACAAGGTATTAGATTTTTGTAAAATTTGCCCCCCCCCCCCCCAACTCTCCAAGTGTCCTGAAATGAAGGTAAGTTCGTTAGCCAGCCATTTTGGAGAAAAATTCAAAAAGTGAGCGCATTTAAAAAACGTTTAAGACCACTTTTTTTAGATTTAAAAATTCTATGTACTCAAAAAGACGAACAATTTATTTCAATTACTTCTTTTGATAAAAGAAAAATTCGTTATAAACTTTTGTTTAAAAATTTTTTTAAAACTAGTTTACTCTAGGATGCGTATTTGTGGTTCAGATCGTAAAAAATAACATAAAAAATAAACAAATTGAATATATGGAAAAACGATACAATTTGCAATAAAACGTTTATCAACAGAATTGTTTTTTTATAGAATGCGCACTTCTTTTGATTATATAAACAACACAATGCAAATACGTTTTTAAATACCAATGCATATTATGAATTTTAATAATATACATTTATGGAAATGATACATGTTTCAAGGTAGTTGAGGATAAAATTTAATAATAAGAAACAAATATTAAAATTATCCTGATAAATAAAATTTGTACTTTATTCTGCAATGTATGAATTAGCAATCCCAGGCTGCGGTACAGAAATAAATATAATATACATTTGATTTAATAGTGTTGAACCCAATGTAGAAAAGTTCGCATTTTGGACAAAATCGAGTGCGAAGCACGAGACACGTGATGAGAATGTGTTCGTTGAAGCCGAAGGAGCTTTAACAAAAGAGAATTCACAATTACCAAATTACAGTTGTCGATACTTTGACATTTAACTTTCAAAGGTCTGTGAACAAATATGGGGAAAGGACAGAGACCGAGCGGCTCGCGCAACGCGAGATAAATATGAGTGCAGTTCCAGCGACCAAGCTTCGGCGGCGTGGCGCCGCTTAAACGTGAGTGGCGCGGCGTATCCAGTGGCTCAGAGGTGGAGGGGATACATAGATTGGAAAGAGAAGGCGGATACCACTGTCGGTCACCTCGCTTACTCCTGTGTATCCCCTCCA
Organism: Andricus curvator; assembly: GCA_932195095.1. Classification (NCBI taxonomy): domain Eukaryota; kingdom Metazoa; phylum Arthropoda; class Insecta; order Hymenoptera; family Cynipidae; genus Andricus; species Andricus curvator. The sequence continues at coordinate 163,440 of CAKNYM010052346.1, read as the reverse complement.
CCTCCAAGGCGCAAGATAGGCGGCGCCACTCACGTATAACCGACGCCACGCCGCCGAAGCTTGGTCGGTGGAACTGCACTCTATATTATTGAGCGCGAGAACCAATAGACACGCGCCCTAGGCTTAGAAGCTTTTTTGTAATAGCGATCATGTACATATCCCAATTTCAAATTATCTCATTGCAATATTCTAAATATTTGTCATCCTATGTCGAAAAAGAACAACTTTTTGGCTGCAAAAGCTGTAAATTCCTGTAGATTCTTGAAGCTGTACATTTTTGTAGAAAATTAAAACTACAATAAAATACAACAATGTACAAAAAAAAATACAAAAAAGTGCAAAATTCGTCTCAATAATAGAAAAAAGTTGTACTTTCCTGTAATTTGGTTGTAACTTATTGTATTTATTTCTAGATACCTGTGAAAATAGTTTTAGTTTTCTGCACTTCTTGGTCAACATTTTTCTACCAAGGATACTAATATATGAGTCGGATGCCGCACAGTGTACACGATGCTGCTTCCGGGCAGACCCCGCCCACTGCCGTGTAACCAATCAGAGCAATCTACCAGATACCAACCTAGTGCCCGGCACCGGACTCTAACTAATCTTTTTTAACTCTAACCCCTTTCCCAGCCCCTTCAGGACTAACACAACGTTACGGAGAATTCCATAACCATAGGCAGCGGCCAGTAAATTAACTGAAGAAATTTATAAATTTTGAAATTCTGATAAATCTAGTAACATATCAATCTGGAAGTTTCAAAAACATTCGCATGTGGCGTAATATTTATTTTCCGGGAGTGTGCGTCACGGAGGGTGGGGGCTAAAATTAGGAACTGGCACTGGGCGCCAAATAGGATAGTTACGACTCTGATTTTATACCAACAAAAATATTGTTTACGCAACGCCAATCCGCGGTCTACACGTAGACAAAAATGTTTGTCAATAAGATAATAAATAGTATAATTATATACAAGTGAAAACATATTTCAGATCCATTCGGTTAAAGTACTCGAATTTTTTTTAATTATTTCTCTGTGTCTCTGTTCACAATGAAGATTTTCATCTTGACGCTGCTCTTCACGTTTCTGATGTTTTTTGATTCTGTTCGTAAGTAGAATATAACGTAATACCAAATTAATCATATATTTAAACATCTGCAATCTAGATATCGCATGTATTTAAAAATTGGATGTTCACTGTTAAAATCCTTTATTATAGCTTACAATTAATGTTTTGCACAATTGAGGCAGCGGATGCAAAAAGGAGATTTAAAATTATTTTGCTGAAGTGTCGAGGCCCCAGGGCACTCGAAAATAATGTTTTGAATTTTAATTTTATAATACATATACAAATTATAAATTAAATTCCGCATCTTTTTCTTTCAATGAAAAAAGTTGTAGCTTTATTATTTTCTGAATTCATAAAAATATGTAATGTTAAAGGTGGTAAATAACATACTTCAGACCAAAAGAATTCGTTGTTGGATCCTTTATTCCATCAACGTTTCGAAAACTATAGTTTTCCTCATCAGGACAAATAATATTTATTTGTGATACATGTGCGCAAAATAGGTGCCCTAACCACCGACTTATGCTCACGAAAAATACTAATTTTATATTGCATAGAGTGGAGTAAAGAAATTTGGTTAAAAAAAAAAAAGTTTGAAAAAAAAATTTTGAAAAAAAAATTGATTGAAAAAAATGTTTTGAAAAAAAATTATTTACTATGTATGTAATTAGTTATTATGTAAATATAAATTTATTTCAAGAAGATACCAACATCAGTGTTTAAAGTTACCTATGCCAGTGCCTAAAGGACCTCATTTCGAAAGTGCGCATGCGCAGCTTCTTCACCAGTGCCGAAAGTAAGCCATCTTCAAACTGCGCATGCGTGATAATTTTTCGCACACAGTCTGGTCAAATAAGGTCCTTCAGGCACAATTTAGAAGCATGAAAACGTCAAGTTTTGCGGTGGGTGTTGCAAAAAATTGTATTTAGTAGAGAAGTTTATCATCGTTTTAATTTAAAAAGGTTCCTATTTCTCCTTTTCCATTCTTCTATAAAACATTTATGAAACCAATTTAGTTAATTAAATATAAGTGTATCAATTGAGTAAAAAAGTGAGGTTAAAAATTGTAATTGCTGTATTTACCTTCCAATCTTCTTTTTCCAGTTAAAAATTAGTTTAATTCATGTTGCTTTTTTTAATAATTATTTTAATGTTGTAAAATTATAATTGTAAAATTATAATTGTAAAATTATAATTGTAAAATTAGTAATTTAGTTAAAACTGTTGAATATAAGTCAGGAGCATAACTGACGTTTTGCTTCATTTTTGCAATAGAGAAAAAGAGAAAGAGAAACATTAACAGAGACAGAAGTAGCAATGCCGTATCATCAATTTATATCAAAGGTACTATAATTTCTAAATAATCTGATAACTAAAATTAAATAGAAGAATTAAAAAATTATTAATAATCATTGCAATTTTTTTGAAATTTTGCATACTACTATTGATAATTAATTAAATGAGTGTAAAAAATTACAATAATGTAAAGTATTTAAATAGAAATTCATCGATTTGAAAATTTTAGAAAATCTAATATTCACATTCTAAGTTACCTATTGTTATAATTTTGAAATAGAAAAATTTTTGTTAAATATGTTTTTGTTGAATTAAAAATTAGATAAGATTAGAATAACAAAATCGTTTAATTAGATAAACAATTTTTTGTTTTAATTTCAAAAAATTAATTTTATATTCTTTTTATTTAAATAAGTTACAAAATACAATTTATATTAATTTTTCAAATTAAAGAATCCAGAATTATATTATATAGTGGACTGTCATTATTAAGATCTGAAATTATATTCAAGCATTTATTACTATTTAGTGCTTTTGGGATTTTTAAGGATTTAAATCATAATATTGCAGTTCAATTATTATAACTATTTTAATATTTCAACCAGGAGCAAATTTCATCTATATCTATATATAACTCTTTTTCAAATTAAAAAAAAAAAAAAAAAAAAAAAAGACTTATTGGCTCATGTTTTAGAGGTAGGCCAGGATTCGGCTGCTGAAGGCTGGTAACCTTCTCAGAATAAATCACCAACCAATTGTGCCGTTTGGTTTCTTTTTTTGGCCCCCCCCCCCCCCCCCCCCGTAACAGAAGTTTTGGTGGGACTGACGTTATGACTAGACTCTCCACCGTACGACGAATAATTACTTTACTTGGACATGATTTCGGCTCGCAAAACAAATCTCGCGCATAAAGGTGATAGTTGGGTGTACAATCTAAACATGAATAATACAAACAATAAAGTAGCCTCGGAATGGACTGAAACTTGGATTGACGAAATGCATACACACGGTAAACGTAAAGGTCGAGTTTCAGGCGATGAATGGAGACTGGGTGTTTGGAATGCTAGAGGAGTGAATGATCTTAAAGTAAGAGAACTACGAGAAACTATGCATGCTAGGAAACTAGATATTTTATGTGTACCTGAGACGAAGAAAAAGGGTTGCGAAAGTAGAAACATAGAAAATGGGGTGTTGGAAGGCGGTTTTGAAATATGGTCAGGAGTAAGTAGTGAATCAAATCGTAGTCAAGGGGTCGGTTTAATTATGAATGAAAAAGCAAGACAGCATCTCAAAGATCATGATTTTGCATCTCCCAGATTGTTGCGGGCTAGAATGAAGGTAGGAATCAGAAGATTATTTATCATAGCGTGCTACGCCCCAGTTGACAGTGAACCGCGAGAAGTCAAAGACGCCTTCTGGGACACTTTAAATGACACAATAAGTACTTGCGATCAAGGTGAAAGCATAATTCTGCTAGGAGATATGAACGGATGGGTCGGCGTCCAAAGCCAGGATACAGATACAGAAATGGTGCTAGGTAATTTTAGGGATCCAACAAGAAAAAATTATAACGGGGAAAAATTAGTTAGCTTATGCTTAGAAAAGGGCCTATTTATTACCAATACTTGGTTTAGACATAAAATGATCCACACGTACACTTGGTGTAAAGGAAATAACCTCAGTGTAATTGATTTCGTTATTGCGGATGAAAGACTAAGAGAACTAGTCAAAGATACAAGAGTCATGAGGGGTTTCGAATGCAATACTGATCATTACCTTTTAATCTCTAAAATAAACTTAGGCCGGGGATGGAAAAGAAAGAGAACAGAAAAAACGAAACAAACTCGAATAAAAATTGAAAATTTACAGAAACCGGAAGTGCAAATAGAGTTTCAAAATAAGTTAAGCGAACGCGTAGATAGGGCAACTTGGGAAGCGCTTACGAGCAATAAAGATATAGAGGGCGCGTGGGCTTTATTACGGGATATCATTGTTAAAACTGCAATTGAAGTGTGTGGTACGGCAGTGGTAGGAAGAAAGTCTGGTGATGCATGGTGGAATGATGAAATTCAAGCAGCCCAGCAAGAAAAGAAAAAAGCGCACAAGAGAACATTAAACATGACAGGTCTTAGCGATGAAGAGAGAAATAGACTCAAAAATGATTACAAAGACAAAAAGAGGAAAATGAAACGACTAGTCAAGGAGAGTAAAGAAAAAATCAGAACAGAAGAAGAGAACAAAATACAAAACTACTTTGAAGGAATTATGAAACTATTATATAAACAGTTGAAGGAAAGTAAGAGTACAGAGTTTGCCAGCATGAGAAACAGCAAAGGTGAAATGCTATATGATATAGACGAGATGGTAGACGCTTTAAAAGACTCTTTTAAAGAACTATTAGGAGGTGAAGATATAGGACAACAAAACTGCGACATAGAACATAATGCATTAGAAAACCCAATTGTAAAAGTCTGTGTCACTGAGGTCCGAGACATAATCAAGAACTTGAAAAACGGTAAGGCTGCTGGCATAGACAGTATTAGTGCTGAAATGCTTAAATACGGTGGCGATTACATACCTCACAGGTTGTGCGAATTAATAAATTTATGTATCGAGACGGGGAAAGTCCCAGACGATTGGAAAAAAGCGATTATCGTACCAATATACAAAAGAAAGGGAGATAAAAGAAACTGCAGTAATTACAGAGGTATCAGCCTACTAAGTACCGTAAGTAAAATATACTCAAAAATACTTATTCGTAGGGTAATGGAAATCACAGAAGAAAAGATATGGGAAGTCCAAAGTGGTTTTATGCCAGGAAGATCATGTACAGATCAGATATTTAGCCTAAGACAGATCACAGAAAAAAGCTTGAGAGTAGGAAAGAAAGTTTTCTGTGCATTTATTGACCTAGAAAAAGCATTCGACAAAGTAAATAGAAATAAACTTTGGGAAGTCCTTAAAGAGTACGGAGTAAATGGAGGGCTCCTACAAGCAATAAAAACAATATATACAGGTAGTAAAGCGAGTGTAAGGGTAAATGGGAAACTGAGTGACTGGTTTGATATTATGCAAGGCGTGAAACAAGGATGCGTTATGTCCTCGTGGCTATTTATCATATTCATGGATAAGTGTCTAAGAACTGCACTCTTCGACGAAGAAGGTGTAAATCTCCAAACAGTCAAGGTACATGGATTAGCTTTCGCAGATGACAAAATTGTTATGGCAGAATCAATCGAGGACTTGCAAAGAATGTTGAATAAACTTAATACAAGCATGAAAAACAAAGACCTCAAAATTAACGTAAATAAAACAAAAATCGTGGTGTTTGAAGGAAAAAGTGAGAAAACAATATGCAACATTGTCCTAAATGATGAGAGATTAGAACAAGTTGCAAGTACGTAAATCTAGGCAGTCTATTCACTAGCGACGGAAAAACAGATGGGGAGTTAGATAGGCGCATAAATAAGGGTAAGCAGGTTATCGGTAGAGCAGGGTCCATCCTAACAAATAAAAACATATCAAAAAAAGCTAAAATGGCCATACATAATTCTATATTCGTACCGACTGTACTATACGGTAGCGAGACATGGACCTGTCAAGAAAAGGACAGGAGTAAAATTAACGCGATCGGCATGAAACCTCTGCGCATAATATGCGGAAAAACACTGATGGACAAAGTCCGAAACGAGACCATCCTTAAAGAATGTGGTGCAAAAGAGACAATAGTTGACACATGGGAAAGAAATCAGTTAAGATGGTTCGGACATCTTGAAAGAATGAAAGATGAACGACTGACCAAACAAGTGTATAAAGGTAAAGTAAATGGCAGAATGCCCAGAGGTAGACCGCCGAAAGAATGGTTAGAATCTGTAAATGAGACATTAATCCGTAGAGACATAAGGAGCCATAGAAACACAAGAGCTTGCATGAAAAAAATGCATGGACGTGAAGGAAGCTAGATTAGTATGCCAGGACAGAAAAGTGTGGCGACAAATAGTTTGTAAACAGAGTGACAGTAGAATGAATGACGCCTGAAACAAAGACCTTGGATACTAATGGGCCCAAGTGGAGAACCATACATAACAATTTTGTGAGGCTCTTCACTTGGGGTGATCGCTAGAGAGATTGATCAGCAACCTGGGTCGGAGCAGTGTTGCGGAATAAACGTGTCATTTAAATAAATAACACGAGAATTCCAGATCAATCTAAAATATCTATACCTAACAGTTATATACCTATCTACCTCATACCTATATACCTACCTACCTTATACCTATATACCCATATACACACTACTATTTTCCAACCGAGCAAGTCACGCCTACCCCGAAAGGGAAATGGCTTAATGGTATAATAATAATAATCTTAAGGGCATGCTCTTCGGCGACCACGTGACCAAACCAGTCCTTGGTTATGAAATTTTTTTTGATGTTCACCATGTCCAAACGCAATGATATATCGCTATCAAAATTTGGAATATAGGAAATGAATAAATAAATTGCGTTTGTATAATTAGTTTCAGTAATAATTTTGAAAAAAATTATCCATGTAAAAAATAAATGTGTAAAATTATTTTCATTTTTTTGGTGCTCACTACGTCCACGCAGATTGAGATATCGTGTTTAGAATTTGAACGATTAAATAAAAAGCACTAAAGAACGTTCGTATACATTATGTTTATCATTTCAAAGAAATTTCATTTATGAATTGATAAAATAGGATTACCACTCACTTATTACCACTCGAGTTGGAGCACTTTGCAGGTAATGTTTGGTTTGCCCTTCTAGAAATAATCGATTGGACACGATTCATAACGATTAAGGGTGATCAAAAGTTGAATCGATTTAAATTGTTGCTAATTGTGTCAATTGTTCCCAATCGGTTTGAATTGTGTAAATGCACTTGCCTGCAGTGCGCCCTCTGCAGTTTTCGTTTGCGTTTTTTTGTTTACGTGTTTATATGTTGGACATTAAATTTTTAATAATTCAAAAAAAATTTCAAGTACAAAAAATAGAATGTTTGTTCAGGCGGTATAACGAATGAAGAGTCGAATGTATGTGGGTTAACGGTACGTAAAAATCATGCCATCTAACGATGTGACAATGATATAGTGTCTTTATCAAGTAGGCACCCAGATAGCAAAGTGCGCGCACGGTGCGACGCACGTGCGTCGCACCACGTGCGGATTTTCTCGCACGATGTGCGCGCAGGGGATGACACAGCTGCGTCCTCATATGCGTGACAGGTGTGTCGCACGTCGTGAGGGTCGCACGTCATGCGTGCCGGTGCGGGTATGGTGTGTGCACACTTTTAGGATTTTTAGAGGGTACAGAAAATATGTACATTGATATTTTTAAATAAATAGCAGGTAATTTATCATGAACGTATTTTTTATTATGGGTGGAAGGAATATTTATACATTTTAATTGCGCATTAGCAATTCAGTTTCCACATGTTTGTATCAACAATAATAAATATTTTTCGCTGCAACTACAAGATACAGGCAGATAAAACTGACACAAAACATAAAGACGTAGGTAAAAAGTATATTTTTCGTTTGAATAATTAAAAAAATGATGACCTAAAACAAAAATTACCTTTTTTGAATTATTTAAACAAAAAATAAACTGTTTATAACCGTTTTCACGTCTCTTGTTAAAGTTTCAGCGAAGGATATTTATTATTTTTGACACAAAGATGCTAATATTTATTGTTTGAATAATAAAAATAATAAAAACAAGATTGAACAGAAATTCACCGTACTTGTCAAAATGTGTAAATCCTGACACGTACGCCGCTGATTATTATATTATCGAAATTGGCTTCCACTAAAAATATCAATTTTTTTACAAAAAAATGAAATAGTTAAACTTGCGGATGTGAAAAATAAATTTTATTATATTAAATGAAAATTATCTGTATCTGACCACAGCCTACGCCAGAGAAAATCGATCGCGCCGGAAAATTAAAACATTAACAGTTTGTAACCTACTATTTCAATTGAGCTAAAAATTTTAAGAAAACTTCTTTGAACCTTCCTGACCAATTTTTTCTTTGACAATTTTTGCTTAAAATTCGCTCAACTCCCGAAACGATCAAAGTTGTTTGTCCACGAATTGTGCAACGCCTCGGCAAAAAATTATGAACATTTTTTCAAATGAACATTTTCAAGTTTTGCTAACATCATCGCGCGCAGAAGATGTCAATGCATACTTCTCATGAAATTTAGTTAAAAATATTAAAAAGTGCCAACTTTGTCGCGAGTTGAAGTGAAAAAAGCGAAATATTTTAATCGCAGAAAAAAGTTTTTCACAAATAATTCAGAAAATAAAAAAGCTACAACTTTTTTTATTGAAAGAAAAAGATGCGGAATTTAATTTACGATTTGGATATATATTATAAAAATTCAAAACTTTATTTTCAAGTGCTTTTGAAAATATTTAATTCACTATTTTAGTAAATTATTCATTTCAGAAAAGATATATACCTAATAGTATCAGTTAATTTTTGAGTTTTAAAGAATTACTCAGTTTTAGATATAAAACTGCTTAAATTCACCTTTTTCTTCTGCGAATGTCTACTTAGATTGAAAGTGATATCATTATTATCATTCCAATCGAAGTTTTCATATAGATTCCAAATCTCAAAAGAAAAATAATAATAATTATATCGAAAACTACGTGTCTCGTTAAAAAATGGGTTGAGGAAGATTCGTAGATATTTTTGAGATCACCAATTTTGCTTTTTAACACTTTCCCGTATCATGCATATTTTTACCCGAAAACATCTTTTTCATTTTTAATAAAATGTGGATTCAATATGGTTTTTAAGGGTTCATATAGCTAAACAAAACTTTATTGCTATAGTTACAAGTATTTTATTCTGTATGAATAGAAATTTTGCACAATCGTGAATATATAAAAATCTCAAATTTCTTGAAATATGTAGTTACCAGTTTTTTTGTTTTCACGGAAATACTGTCCATATTGAAGTTGCAAATTAAATACGATGAGTTGGATTTTTCGTTTGCATGATGGCACAATATAAAAAATAACTTAGATTTCTTATTGCTTTTGACATTGCATATTTGGATTTTGAATAAGTTTCATACATAGAAAATTGAATTTATTTTACATTATAATATGACAAGCAGTACCGATTTCTGGCAAATCAAAACGTTTTTATTTTTGGTCTTCTTCAAAGAAAACACAAATAACGAGGGTATCTTTATTTTCAACATTAACATTGGGGTTCATTGAAAAATTTCGTTAACAAAAAATCCCTATATTTCTTCTTACAGAATCAGACAATTCACCATCACCACTACGATGCCTTCGACCAGGTAATTCAAAAACTAATATACAATCTGAAACAAATATTAGAGAATTTTGTGAAAACGTCTATTTTTTAACTACATGGAGTGCTTTATGGGCAGAACCAGAGGTGATTCATGAAGAAGTTTTAACGCGAAGTGAAGCGCATGAATGGCACACGTTAATATGAACCAAAATTGCCCAAATTCTTAGTATAATAATTATTTTGAACTGATAAAAATTCTCAATATTCAGAAATAAAATTCAATTTCTTGGAGAATTGTTAGCAGACTCCAGATATCGTCTATGCGCGGAGAAAAATGGATGATCAAAGTTAGAGAGTCAAAATTTAGAGAGTCAGTCCGTTCTTCTAGATGGTCGAAAGGGCCGTCCATAATTACTTCGACATAGTCAGAGAGACTCTCATATAATGGCCAGTCCAACTGTTATTAGAAGATCAAACTCACTATCAGGATAATCAAGGTGTCCTTTCGGGATGGTGAATACGATCATCTTGTTTTCACTTATTTCGATCATCCACGGAGGAGCAGATGACCCGTCGCGGAGGGTCAATCTTTACTCGTCAATTATGCGCGTGAAAATTAAAAGTCCAGGACCAGTCCCCTCAATTCTGGTATCCTTTCGCATCACGCATGCGTCACGTCGACAACCTGATTGGTTACCGTTGGCACACTCATGTAAAATGAGTAAATGTTCATCTTAAAATTGATCATTTATTTTTGAGGAGTAAAATCAAATAATTATTTCAAATTTTACTTTAAAGTCTTTCTTGTGTCCAAAGAATTATTTTTAACAACTCTACGCTTATTATTTATTGTAAACAGTTTATTTTCACATTTAATCATTTAAAATACGAGCGCCAACGGTAACCAATCCGATTGTCGACGCGATGCATGCAGTGCGAAAGGATACGAGAATTCGGAGCACTGGTCGGGACCATTTTCGGAGTGAGCCAATGTCGGTGAGCCGCCCGTGTTACTTGCTGTTTGTTAAATTGAAACATATTTTCAATAAGTTTAAACTGCTTTCTGACATTTCGAACATGCTAAAAATTTCATTCACCGATTATGCAGAAAGTAACGAGATGTGTGATATCGGTTTTTGAATTTACTCCAGTGTTTGAAATTAGCCTTTCGTGCTCCAAACAATATATTGTCAATGTGTACTGTTTTTGCATATCAACTTATGTCTCATACACCTCGCTTTCCATAAATAGTAAAAATGCTCTTAGATATGATATATTTTATATAAATTTCCAGCTTTTTTTAGGTTCCACTTAATTTTACAATTTTCATTCTCTTATAAGAGAGAGACTAAAATAGGTAGAAAGAGGACAACAAATATAGAAAATATGGGATAATCAAATCTGCCCTCTAAGATGGTCTATGATGATGACGGTAGAGTCGACCGTCAGAGATGATCAAGCCGACTCTCTGAGATTATCGATTTGAACCTCTTGTTTTAATATTCTAGAGATAGTGGCTATAGCCTTCTACAAGGCTATCCTGTAGTTGGCCCTTCGTTATAGTCAGTCTGCACATCCAGATGGCCAAACTGACATTTTTCCCTTATTTCGTTATTCAAGAAAGTTGCTAGTTAAACTTGCCAATTAAATATATTTTTTTGAGAATGCATATTGAATTTAAATTTTCAATCATTTTATAGACGGAAATGTACAACCAAAATAAGATTCATGAAAGTAAACTTTTAATAACTTGCATACTAAACACTTATTATACAAAATTTAATTCATACTGTATTAAAATATGACCAGCAGGTACAATCCTTATATTTCTTTTTACAGAATCAAGAATTCAACGACCGCCAAGACCACCAGGTCCACCAGGTGATTTAAAAACTAAAATACAATCTAAAACAAATATTAGAGAATTTTTCCAAAACGTCTAGTTTTTGTTTACTAATGGAGTATTTAATGGACGGATCTAGAGGTATATATATATCATTAAACCATTTCCCTTTCAGGGTAGGCGTGACACTACCCGATTCGGGCAGTGTTTCTAGGTTTTTTTTTTTTAGTGTTTCTAGGTGATATATAAAAAACTGTTTACTCGAAGTAAAGTGCATAGATGGCACATGTTAACATTAACCAAAATTGCCCAAATTCTGAGTATATATAATGTTTTTGAACTAATAAAAAATTGTTGGAATTCAGAAATAAAATTCATAATTTAATTTTTTGGACAATTAATAGCAGACTCGCAATTTAGTTCACGTAAATGAGTAATTCTAAGGCAACGAATTTTTTAATCTTCAAAATAGTTAGTAACTATGTTTGTCTTATATGATCAGAGGTAATACATGACAACGGCCGAGTCGGTATACTAGATGATGATGCGATCTACCGTGATGAAATAATGGTTGGCATAGCTGTTCAAGGGTACCCTTTTAAAGTCGATGAAGATGGAGACTTCAGTAAGTTAAAGACTAAATTAAAACAAATGAGTAAGAATTTTGCCTAAAGCCTCAATTTTTTGTAATTATGGAAGCGACTAATTGAAAATGTATTATAATATATATTTAAAACTTTGTCATAAGGACAACCGCGGGATTTCACTGGGAGCGGGTGGTATTACAGATAATGACATATGCTTCCGGCGAAATCACGGTCACGTTTCGCTGTAACAACGTCAAACAACCAGGAGGCCCCAAAGACGACCGCCTTTAACACTTTAGCACTAATGATCAGGACGACTAACTTACCCGAATATTCTAGGTATAATTATCGCAACTCCCTCATAAGGTCTTTATAGCTCCCTTTTTTCAATTCTACTTGGCTGCGATATTCTTGTCGGCTGGTGCCGAAAATTCGATAAGGAACATGATTCGTTTCTTCAAGTCAGGGAAAACTATGTCGTGCCCCGAGTGCGCGACAGGAAAAATTGTCGAGAATATGAAGTTCCAGTATATTCGGCACTTTTTATTTTCGACAATTGACTCTATATCCCTAAAAGCGTTTGGCGGAGCGCTATTAGGGCTAATGCTTTAGCACTCTTAGGGCAGCATGGTGCCTCGGAATGTACGTCGTTCCCGCCTGAGATCGACAACCAGATAGTGTGTGTCCTATCTGGCTATGGTGAGAACGTGTTCGCCGACAGGTGGTGAAAGGTTTTACAGAATTGTTGTTGAAGGTGTGATCGGAGTGTGTGGATGGAAGCCTAGGAGGTGAGTGGGGTTATGTGGGGTGAATTGGGGAGTGAAAAATTAATTTTTTTGCGTATTTGTGAGGTGGCATGTACAGAAATAGGGAAAGTGAGGTTAGGTTGACAAGGGGTCGAGTGAGCTTTTGTGGTTAGGAGTTTGGGCCTTCGAGGGGGACAATGGTAGTTCGCGTAGTGTTGGGGGATGTTAAGGAAGAGAAAGGGGTGTCCGCAGGGGCTGTGAGGGGTGGAATAAAGAGGGGTGAAGCAAAAATTGGGAGCGAGACGCGGCAAAAGTCTTGAGAAACATCTGTCAATGGCAGAAGGTACTGCATGGAGAGGTCCTAGTTACCGACGGAAGAGCCGGGCATAGGGGAACCGGAGGTAGTCAGCGATAGTGCTGGCAGTGCTGGTAGTGAAGTAAACGGGGAAGTAAATTTTCACACGCCACGACGGCTAACAGTGTGTGGCCCGTGTCGAACAGCGCGTCGAGGAAAGGGAAAAATCGGAACTGCGGGAACGAAGGAAGTGAGAAAGCGAGGGAGAAAGCGTCTAGCACGAGTGAGGGGAAGGATCTTTTGAAGAGGAAGAGAGACAGCTAAGAGAGTCCGGAGAAAAGCGCGGCAGAGAGCCCGTTCAAGAAAAGTACAGTAGAAGTCCGATAAGTTTCTCATTTCGGGGCTGTAGGAGCGGAAACTTCCAGGAATTGCGGACTTAGCGGATGCCCCCTCTAGTAGCAAGATATTAGGTGCGCGCATGCGTGAGAATGATGCGCAAATCATAAGCAAAATAGCACACGTAGTGGGAGGACCCCAATTAGTGTGCATGCCGTGCGTGTGATGACGTTTTAAGGGGGAGTGTACACTTATCGGACGGCAATTTATCGGACTTCTACTGTACATACGTGAACACGTAGGTCACCTCCCCAAAAAATGGAGGGGCAGTCGGAGGAGGAGGAATTAGGGATGCTGTTAGGCGATAACAGGGGACTGCAAGCATATGTAAGGGGGACCAAGGAGCAGATGGAATGTTTGCGGGAGGACCTGAGGATTAAAGATGAGAAATGGGAAAAGGAGGTAAAGGGGCTGAGGGAGAGAGTAGAAGGATTAGAGAGGATAGGGAAAGAAAAATAAGTTAAAATAAAGCAGATTGAAGAGGAGATCAGGGTATGGAAGGAAAGGACAAAAAAAGGCTTGAGAAGGTGGAGGGCAGGGCAGAAATGGAAGTAGGTGACAGGGGGAAGGGCGAGAAGCAAGGTATTTGGGAGAGGGTAGAGAATATGATAGAAGGACATAGGGTATGTTCCAGGCAAGGTAGGAAAAGTTAGGCTGGAAGGGAGAAAGGAGAAGGAAGTGGCGGCTGTGGAGCTGGAGAGTTGAGAAGAAAAGTTGTGGGTAATGAGGAATAAAAATAGGATAAAGGATAAGGGGGTTTTCATCGATCACGATTTGACGAGGAAGGAAATGGATGTGCAGAGAATGCTATGCAACAGGGCTAGGAGGGAGAGGAGTAAATGGAGAGCATCGAAGGTAGGGTATCGTCAAATAAAAGTAGATGAGTAAATGTGGGTGTGGGACAAGGAGAAAGAGGTGTTGAAGGAAGCGCAAAGGAATTTGTTTCGTAGGAAGTAGGGGGGTGAAAGTAAAGCAGGGTGGAGAAGTAGTGAAGGTGCTGTACTGGAATGTAGCAGGGATAATGAAGAAAGCTGAGGATTTCGAGAGGTATATCCAGGAACTTGATGTTGTGGGACTGGTAGAGAGAAAAGAATGGGATAGAATAGAGCCAAAGCTGTCAGCAAAGTATAGGTGAAGGCTATAGGAGGCGGTCAGAGTGAGGAAGAAAGGAAGGGCTAGTGGGGAATTATAACGGGGGTGAGTGATGGATTAGAGGAAGAAGTTCATGGAGAGCGATAGGGGGAGGGCGTGCAAATGAGGACAGTAAAGATAGGAGGGGTAACGTGTAAGTTTGTGACAGTGTACAGTAAGGATGGGATGGAAAGGATTAAAGAAAGGGTGGGAAAATTGCTAGGCGAAAGAGAGGAGGGTATGGTGGTACTTGGAGGGGACTTCAATGTGATGATGGGAAGGGAGGAGCGCCTGTATAGGGAAGGAGAGAGCTTCGCAAGAAAATCGAAGGATAAGATAATAAATAAGGAGGGGGGTATTGTAAGGGACTGGATGGAGGATAGAGGCTGGGCGGTGGCGAATGGTATGGTAACAGGGGATGAGAAGGGAGGATACACATATGTCAGCAAGGTAGGGGTATCGGTGATAGACTATGTAGTCATGGATATGCAAGGGTGGGAGCAGACGGAGAGATTCGCAGTAGAAGAAAGGGTAGAACCAGACCATCAGCCATCAGTGTTGTGGATGAGGGGGTTTCGCGCATTACGAAAGGGCGCCATAAGATCCAGTGAGAAGCAGTCATTAATTGAAATGCGCAATTTCATTCGCGCGGCTTCAGTCGCCCATACGGAAACCCACCTTAAGGTGTCGTCTAGCGGTTTCTGACGACGATATCGGGGTCCTCGGAATTGAGAGCAAGTCGTTCTCGCTTCAAATAAATCGTGTCGCACTTTTCTAATTCAAACTCCATTCCAATCTCCCGAGTATACTCCTCAAAAATCCTTGAAGCTAAATTATATATTATATATAGCATAGATCTTGAGATCATCCATGTAAAATACATGAGTGACCTCATGCCACACAGGTCCGATCGTCCGATCAATCTTATCATTTAGAATAGCTGTGACGATCGTATACAGTGTGTTCAGACAAGTGATTTGCCTGTAATTCTTAGGGTCAGCTAAGTTGCCCATCTTTGGCAGAAGCACTGTACGCCCTTCGACCAACCACTCCGGAATAGGCTCTTCTGACTTTAGATATGAGGTGAAAATTCGGGCCAGATGCTGGTGGGTTGAGGGAAACTTTTTCCACCAGAAGGTCTTGATACCATCTGGTCCCGGAGCGAAATATTTCTTCATGCCTCTTAAAACTTTTTTCACCATTTTGGTAGTGATGAGTGGGCATTCCTCCTTATGTGTTATGAGGGCATTGCACAACTGCTTGAAGCTATTTATGTTCTCTGAGTCTTCTTTCAGTGGATGCTGGACTTCGTATGCATCTCTCCGAAGTGTTTCGACCTGCTCTGGTTTGGGCGGATGGTCGACAGTAACTGGAGGATCTTGGGAGAGTCGAGATGGGTCAGAAAAAAACTGTTCGTTTTCTCTGACCCACCTCTTCCTCCGCTCTAGTCTCTTCCTAGCGTCAGATAATACCCGTATACTGTCAACAATATGCTGCTGACGGTCAGCAGCTTTGACTTGTTGAGTGTGTGATGACGGATCCGCAGTTCGCGTGCGAACTGTCGAACGATTGATAGTCCAAAGGTCGGATTCTTCGGAGAAATACCCACGAAGCTCGTCATCCAGTTCTGCCAGATCTTTGGGTTTGAGAGAAACTTGGAGGTTGATATTTCTCCGGGATCTGAAGCATCGCTTTTCCTCTCTTGGATACCTGCCCGCGGTTGGTCTCAGTATCGCCTCTCTTTCTCTGTTGTTGGCTTGTTCTGGCTGCGGTAGAGTAGGCGCTCCGCTTACATAGCCCCTTTCCCGGAGTTCTTCGGCATGCTTTCGCAGATGTTGACGCGAAAAGTGCGAGAGCTCTGGGTGTTTCTCGCACCACAGAGCCATACTGGTATCATAGCACTCCAGCAGGTCGTCCCTGAGTCGATCCGTCCACTCAAAAGTAATGAGATTCTGCCGGTCAATCGCATTGACTCCGTCTTGATTGGCTCCCACAAGTAGTCGGCATTGTTCTCCAACCCATTGTTGGGAGCCCTGCGCATTCGATTGTTTTGAACCGCATTTACTACAACTATGTTTGGTGTTACCATTGTTGTTCCCACGAGCAGCTAGAGAAAGGGGTTCGCCCATCCTTATGGAGCCCCGCATGCAAGGATAAGGCTGCATACTCTGAGAGGTGGCCCGGTATCCCAGAGTCACCGTTCGAAGACACCTCACCCAGGTGCCATTTAGCTTTAGGCATGGTTGTTACGCCTCCGCTTGGGGATTATTTCCTTCGGGACCACCCCTGGGCAATTGTCCGCGACTGCTTATTAATCATTGTAATCATATTCAGCAGAAACCCTTGGTACAGGGACCCTCTATCCGCAACCCTAGGACGCGTTCGGTGGCTTTGTCGTAGGCCCTTCGGTTCGATTCCATAGGAATCAAAACCGAAACAAAAATCTGATTTTTTTTTATTATTCCTTCACTGAAGTGGTAACATATTACTATTTAATGAGTCAGTCACTCAATCACTAATTCCATAAAAAATTTTACTATTTCAGTATACGTTCGAAATAAACGAGTGCCATTGCATCTTCATTATGGTGATCTAATGGTACGCCAGCGTTATGATATTGCAGTATTCACCCGAGAAGGGTTTCAGCTATTATCTCAACTGGTTCCGCATCGTTACAACTAGGCACATGCACGTCCTCGTTCAGCGGGTAGTTGAAAAACTGAAAAGAATGATGTACAAATACAGAATAAAAACAAAATCCGCACTAAGTCACAGAAAAGTTCTTATCGACATCCCTCCTTTTCCGTACTAAACCGCACGTGTTAGTATTAAGTTTTCTTAAATTGCTAAAATATAATCGTTTCCGACTAATATCAAACTTTTGGTTTGCAGTTAAAGAAACACAATAGATGTTTTTCACCACTAGTGTAGACTAGTTTACATAATATTTATACATTATATATTTTTTAATGCTTGAAATAATAAGATTTATATTTTTTCTCACAGAATCAATTGAAGAACATAACAAAATAAAATAATGGGATTCTGTTTTTCAATTTCGTTTTAATTGTCAGGTGGCGCTAACTTTTTCCGAAAGCAGCTGTTTTTTACTACAAATAGTGATAATAAAAATGACATTTTCAATTTATGACATTTATTGTTACTAAATAACATTTTAATCATAAATCAGAACGATTTTAATATGAAATAATTTAGGTCTGCAACAAACTGCTACACTGGAGGATTGATTTAAATAAATTGTGTATAGCGATAGAAAATAAATTTTAATAAAATGTTTGTCTTTTTTAAATTTATCTTCAAAAATTCTGATTAACAACCAATTTATTCAAGTAATTTATTCAGAGTTGAAAAATCAAATTTTTAAAATCGGTAATTTTCTTACTGTGCTTGTTTATATACTATTAAACCAAATAAAAAATTATAAAAATGGCAAATCTGTTATTTAGAATTACAGGCTGCAGACTTTTTTGAGCAGTAAATACCAGATTTGTTCCACTATTTCTGCGTCTACGTGTCTACAATAGCAGATTAGGTTCAATTTGACCTTGAAAATCACTCTAAGGTCATTAAAATTTAAACAAGGTCCGAACACCTCTGAGAGCAGCAGCGTTGAAAAAATTTAATATCAATGGAGGTTATTTGTTTCAACGAGGCGCATTCAATGGTGACCTTCAATTCGACCTTGACGATGACCTTAAAGGTGAAATTCCCCGCACTATCGATTTCCGATGTCAGGAGGGGGGTTTCCATCATTAAAAAGTAGACCTTGAAATTACCTCTAAGGTCATCGTCAAGATAAAATTGAAAGTCACCATTGAATTCCTCGTTAAAAGTTACTTCAAGAATGACCTTGACCTCAATGAAAAATATTTCACCTGAGGAAATATTCAGGGGGTCTGGAACTTTTTGGACAGGGTGATTTTTTTTGCTTTTTTTTTGTAATTCGACTTGACACCCCTACAAATTGTTCCTTTTGCCGAAAAAATGACCTCTGTTTTGTTTCAGAATTTTAAAAAAATATTTAGAGGTCGCTCAAGGCCGTTTTTGGGCAAAAATGCTCATTCCTAATTAAATTGAGGCTATTCATTAATCATTCATTTCTATCGCGTAAGAATTGTGTTCTTCACAATTCAATATTCTTATATAATTCTTAAATAAATTGACGCTATTTATTGATTATTCATTTCTGGTGCATGTGATTTGTATTCTTGACAATTCAATATTGCACTCAGATTTTTTTCAGATTTTTACAATGACATTCAAAGGTGGCTCAAGCTAATTTTCTTAATAAAATGTTGATTCAAGACAATGAGTTAGTAGGAAAACGAACAAAGGAAAACGAAAAACGGTCAAGGCTCGTCCCTATTTTGTGAGTTAAAAAAAAGTAAATTGCATCATTTTTTTCGAATTTGTTCATATTAGGACGTGCCTTAAGGACGTGTTTAAATAGAAAAGTTTAGTTTTCGGAAAAACTATACATGTTAACTTTTCGTAAATTATACTTGAGTCACTTTTTAAGCAATATTTAAGGAATCATTCCCACCCAAAATGTTCGAATTTGAAGCCTCAAACACTTTTTATTGTGCCCGGAAAATGCCCTGAAATTGCAAAATAGCAGGAATATTTAAAATTCATGCTATAGACGGACTTTTTTCAATTTGTTGGTGTGTACATTTCTTGTATTCGATGAGTGACAAGCTTGCAAGTTTTTTCAACAAAATTTTAATTATTTGAACAATTATCATTCGTTAGGGAAGTTTAATTTCTCCTGTTAATCATAAAAACACAATTTATGAATATTGGGAGAAATATTTTTTGTTGGAGAAATTTTGTAATTTTTTAAACAATTTTCATTTGTTGAAATTTTGTCAATTCCAAATTATGAAACATTCGGACTTTCTTAAACTTTCTTAGGAATAATATTTCTTATTTAAAGCATTATTAATCATTCACTTCTGACTTTTCATGGTAATGGTAGAGAAAATTATATTTTTTTAAATTCTCTTATTATTTATTTAAACAATTTTTTTCTCATATTATAAATAGTTCCCTTTTCTTGTGGAATTTATGAGGCAGATTATTTTTGTGTATATAATATGATAAAAAAAATTATTTAAGAAAATAATAATGGTTTGAATAATTGAGGAATAACTTTAATATGATAAGCTACATTGCGTAAAGATATTAAGAAAAAACTAGAATTTTCTTCACCTTTCCAATAAAAAATCAGAAGTGATTGATTATTGATTGTTTGAACATTTAATAATGTCTCAAACAAAAAATATTACTCCTCTTATTCATTAGGTGTGTAATTATTTGATGAAAATACCAAATTTTTTTTTTGTACGAAAAAAAGTAAACAAATGGAAATTGTTTAAACAGCTATAAAACGTCTTTAAAAAAATATTCTTAAAATTCATGGATTGTGTCATTACTATACCATTAAGCCATTTCCCTTTCGGCGAGCCTCTAGGGGTAGGCGTAACACTACCCGATTCGGGTAGTGTTTCTAGGTGGATAGTTTCTTGTAGTAAATAACTACAAGTGTGGGCTCACCACACCCACGACGCCAACAGCAACGCAGTAGTATTCTCGAATGGTCACCCATCCAAGTACTAACCGCGCTCAACACTGCTTAACTTCAATGATCTAACGGGAACTGGTGTTTCCAGCGTGGTATGGCCGTTAATATAATAATAATTATTATTATTATTATTATTAAGACAAACGCGAGAACATTGATTTAAATGGTCAGACCAACTCAGGAGAGACATCCTTACCTGTTGGAAAAGAAGCTCACCGGCGCGAAGAGGATTCATGCAGAGGTTACATGACCGTTGGGTCAATATGCACCCGGAATATGCTCATCAAACGCCTCAGTATTTAAGAGATCAGGTATCCTTTTTGCGAAAAAACGGATATGAAGCTCTTTATCAACAAGAAGAAGAGCAACATCCTCCATCGAACATTCCACCCGTTCCAGCAAGACCACCTTTGCAGATAGCCGATAATGCTAACATGAGAAGTAGGAGATCTATCCACCAAAAAGTCTTTCTCAGGATGGAAAAATTAGCTGAAGCTAATACTGCTCTCCCCGATTTGCTCCCCGAAGATGTTAAACTCTGGAATCTGAACTGTGTTGTTTACGAGAAGGCGGTGTCCTTGCTTAGCGACAGTAAAAGTAACGAAACTTCAGTACGTCTGAGTAAGACTCGCGAGCGTATTGCACAGCTTCAATTCAAAATTGAAACGGCGAGACGGCATGCATTGACCATCAAGCAGCACTGGACGCAAAAAATAAGATCTCTTTCAACAGCGAAACAGCGCCTTGAACGGCGAGTAAAGTGGATTCAGGAAAATTCCACCTTTTCTACTCATCCTTCCCGTCTGTTCAATAAAACGTCACGTGCCGTTAAAAATCCGCCTAGTCGAGAAGAGATTCAAGTCTTCTGGGAACAAGTATATGGAGATACTTATCTAATACTAATAATCTATCTATTACTGCTGAAGAAGTGAAGAAAGTTATCGCTAGAACTAAGAACTTTTCAGCGCCAGGGCCAGATAAAATCAACAACTTTGGGTGGAAGAAGTTTACTTCTACGCACCAACATCTAGCTCGTATATTTACTACTTTCTTAAACGGAGAACAACCCGTCCCGCAGTGGCTAGTGGAAGGACGCACGGTATTGATTCCTAAGACCGGAGATTTGTCAAGTCCAAAGAACTACAGGCCCATAGCTTGTTTAAACACCAGCTACAAGCTATTCACTGGCATCCTCAAAGAGAGGATATTAACATCTATCGAGCCGGTATGGAGTGCAATAGTTGAACAACGTGGACGCAAGAGAGGTCTGGCAGGTTGCAGGGAGAACCTGTTAATAGACAGGTGTATCACCCAGGACTCGATCAGGTATCGACGCAATCTGTCCATGGCTTGGATTGACTACCGTAAGGCATTCGATAACACGAACCATGAGCTACTTATTAAGCTCATTGAATGCATGGAATGCTTATGCTCTTGTGGCGGACAAGATTTGTCATAACATCTGACAAAAGACAAGTGACTACAAGCTATATCACATATAAGAGGGGAGTCTTCCAAGGAGACTCTCTAAGTCCGATACTTTTCTGCATCTCCCTCTTGCCTCTATCTATTGTGCTCCGAGGCAAAAGCTCTGGATACCTATGTGGCCCGCCGAACAAAAGAGAATATAAGGTCAACCACCTTTTATACATGGACGACCTTAAACTCTTTGCTTCCTCGAAAGAGGACCTTAACATCCTTGTGGAGGCGGTAAATAGGTACTCTAAAGCGATTGGCATGAGCTTCGGACTGGACAAGTGTGCCTGCGTCCACCTACACCAAGGAAGACTAGAAACTACATCATCGGGTCACGATCAGGATGTTCAACTGATCGGCGGAAATACCATTCAACATCTTGGTATTGGAGAAACATATACATATCTTGGAATACCGCAAGCGGAAACCCATGATGTGCTTGCGTTAAAAACGGCCCTTGGAAAAAGGTATCGCCAAATTCTCAGAAAAATTTGGGCTTCCGAATTATCTGGAAAGAATAAGATCCAGGCGACCAATATGCTGGCCGTTCCTATACTGCTCTACACGTTTGGTGCAGTAAAATGGAACGTCGATGAGTTGAAGCAACTTGACCGAAGCACACGCAAGATCATGACAATCCATCGAAGTCATCATCCTAGATCTTCCGTACCTCGAATATACCTCCCTCGAGATAAAGGGGGTAGAGGCTTGCTGAGCTTAGAGTGTCTTCATCGCAGAACGGTTCTGGCTACAGCCTGCTCAGTTCTAAACAGCACAGATTTTCTTATGCGACTAGTACATCAACATGAAGTCGTCAATGCTGCGGCGTTTCTATATCGTGCCGCAGATAGGGCCGCAGAGGAGCTTGGCCTCCCATTTGATTCCAGCGACACTACACATGGCCTAACATCACTAACACCTTTGGTGCTCAAAAGTCGTGTACAGGAAGCAGAACATACGCTTCTACTAAGAGAACATGCTGACAAGCCCCTTCATAGTAAATTCTACGGCATTATACGTAGAGAAGAGCTCTCGATGGGTCTGTCCAACATGTTTCTCAAGTCTGCTGGATTAAAATCGGAGACTGAGGGATTTCTTTTTGCCTGTCAAGATGGCGTTATAGACACCTTAGTTTACCGCGAGCGCATAATGAATATACCTGTAGGCGATACCAACTGCCGAGCGTACAAGCAAGAGCCAGAAACACTTGGACATGTTCTCAGTGGATGCTCAAAATATGCACGATACGGGTACATAGAGAGACACAATGCAGCTCTAAAAGTGTTATATTACCATCTGAGGCACTTCTATGGTGTTGATCTATTGCCCGTCTTGCCATACGCCCAGGGGGAACTCGAGTCCATTGTGGAGAATGATCAGTGTAAGATCTACTGGAATTTCTCATTCTCGACCACTCAACGTATCAGTGCTACGAAGCCTGATATTGTCCTCCAAGATCTGAAGAACAAGATCATTTACGTGATTTAATTCTCGGCACCAGCCGATGGTAATATCACGGCAAAGGAGGAAGAAAAACGGGCGAAATATCAAGCACTTCTTTTCGAGCTAAGCAGGCTCTACCAAGGCTTCAAAGTCCATCTTGTAGTTCTCATAATCTGCTGTCTTGGAGGTATGAAAGCTTCATTTATTAGCCAACTCAACAAGATTCCGGCTTGCCAGCGTCAGGCTCATTCCATCGCGAACCGGATGCAAAAGGCTGTTCTTCTGGGATCACTTCATCTGGTCCGTCAACACTGTTCCTCATAACATTCTACAAAGATTGGTAGCTCTAAAAAAGTATCCAGAGGTGAAACTTCATCTCCAACTGTCCCGTCTGCCGCGTAAGATCATCCGCTGCTAGAGACCTGACTCCAAGGAACAGTGTTGCCCGATGTTATCTCGCGTAAATTTCCCGCTCTTGCTTACCTTCTAGGACAGAAGGAGCAGAAGCGGATGACGTACACGTTCCAGTTGCGTCGGGATTGGTTGATTTTAAAGAACCATGATCGTAGCTTCCGGAGCCTACAACTTCTCACAATAAAAAATAATAATGATTTGGAATGAAAATAAAAAAGGAAACAAATATAAATTGTTTAAACAATTAAGAAATGCCTTAAACCAAAAAATAGTATTTTCAACATTCATACTCTGTGCCATAAATCCCAAAAAAATATTAACTTATTATGATTTACAGGGAACATTAAAAATAAAAAATTAATAAATTGTATAATCAATTTATTTCAAAAATACTTGCAAACTCGTCACATATGGAATACGAGAAATTTTTGTTGAGATAATTAAAAAACTCCCTTCTTTATCATGCATTTTATATGAAACTGCTATTTTCCATATTTCGGGGAATTTTTCGGCCAAAATACAAATTAGTTTAGACGTCAAACTTAAAAGGTATAGGGTGGAAATTATTTTTTTGATAAATTCTTAAATAGTGACTGAAATTCAATTTCCACAAAGTTAGTAACAAGTAGTTGCTTTCCCCATTTTTCCGATAACTGAGCTTTTTCCATTTAATATCCCATGTTAATTTCAAGAGCTCGGGGCACTTTTTAATATTAACCGATTTTAAAAAACCTGTAATTTGTCTCTTGGGGATCCTCACAAAATGGGGGAGGGGATGCTTGCCCTCTAGGGTGAAATAAAATTTGACAATGCTTTTTTGGACTACCCTAGTATACAGTAGGGTGGTTTAATTTTTTTTAATATTCTTGCATGCCCCCCTAAAAAAGAGCAATATTTAACTTTGAATATTTCATCTATTTTTACTTTCAAAACTCTATTACCCCATAATTCAATAATGGCCAGAAAATTCTAATAAATTAAAAAATATACCTCCTTGAGAAATTCGACTTTGTTTTCTTGATTCTCCAAGCGCCAGATTATTTAGAGCACAAAATAAAATAGCGTCAACGAGAAATTTTAAAATTGCATGCCACTTCTTTTCTCTGCTTCAAATTTACGACTGCGTAATCATCAATGAGGGCATTATTTTTAGAGTTTTATTCAAGAAGCTTCCACTGAACATAATTATCGCGATGAGCAACAGAATTTTCATGGTCTAGTGATGTGGGACTCAAATGTTTCCAGTGACTTAATCCGTCCGTCGAATTGGTTGAATGCTTTGAATGAATAGAATCATCCAACAGTCAACAAGAAAAACAAAAGACTACATTTTGTTGCTTATTAAGAAACCAGTCTTTTGTAACCCTTCTTTCTGAATAATTGAATGTTACTTCCTAAAAATCTATATCATTACTTTGATCTGGACCAGGGGCAACGAATATTTGTCTAATTTCATCAGAAATTGGAGGCCACGAGGATGGATCGTTATTGTTTAGAAAAATTTTTTTTTATCGGAATTTCTGGGACTGACTCTTTCATTTTTTCTTCAGAATTTAAAAGCACTTGTCATGTTGTTGATATTGGAAGTGATTCAGATGACGAAGATGGAATCGCCTCTTTTGATGACATCTTGGAAGTGCAATTACAGTTGTTTCCACTTTATTTACTTGTAACGTTGGAGGAACCACGGGAAGAGCCAAATTATATAAAGCTCTAATATATTTGTCTATGAGCTTCCGATTTGCATTTTTATTGTCTTCTTTTTCTCTTCATTTTCTTAACATTCGATATCCAGCGCTTGATGGTCTCTTTGACATCGTCGATTATATCGAAAGGAGGACTTCTTTAAACAGAAGACATGTTCTTAATTAAAATCACAAAAAAACAGTCAAGTTTCCCTAGATACATCTGACATAATTTTTTAATAAATACTGAAAGACGAATCAAATATGGCTTCGAACTTTAAGTCGAATAATTATTTTCAATTGATAGTTCATCCTCAGTCATTTTTCACTATTAAAGGTAAACGAAATAGCATCACTGACCACAGTGAAATTCTACTGACCCTCAATAATGTTTTATTCATTATAATTAAAAACCGGCACAATGTATTGTTTGTTCGAATAAATTGTTTATAGTAAGTAAAATGTAGAATAAAATTTGTATGGTTAAACCTATCTTCATTCATTCTGATCAACAACGAGTTTATTTGAGTACCCTGTAAAAAGGAGAGCATTAAAGTGGATTATATGGCATTGAAAAAATTGTACACTTTAATGCCTATAAATCAACACAAATTCCGTTTTTGTCCGAATGTTGATTTAACGGCATTCGAATGCATTGATTGTATTCGATATATCCGGTCGGAAAAAGCACTAAATGGCATTCGACTTATTTGGTAATTCAACAGCATTGAACGGCATTAGTTCCATTCTATGCCTTCGATCACTGAAGGCATTGCATAGCATTAAACTGATAGGGTCATTCAAGTGCATTCTGAATCCCTCGTTGAGCCGTCCCCTTTCGATTGAATCTTCTTCTCGTTCGGCGACACTTTCTCCTTCATGAGCTGGTAATCCGCAGCGATTTTTTGAACTCCTCTATGGTCCATTTACCGTAGAGCATCGCCTTGTAATTCTCATAGTCGTTGATACCAGCAATCACGTACTTTATCACTGATCTTTCGCTCAAATTTCCACGGCATCTCAGACTTATCATCTGAAGCAAATATTCCTTAAAGGAGTCGCTAGGTAGCTTCCTCATTTCTGCATCGTCTCTTGGAGATCACATCCGTCCATCTCCGAGCTAAATTCTTCCTTCAGTCGATCCTGCAAGTCAGTCCACATCATGATGGTTCTTGCTCGCGCGACATTTCTGTGACCGTTGTGTCTTCTTCGTTGCAGCTTTCCTCACCTTCGTCGTTGCTTCTCTCTTTCTCGTCGTTGCTTGCTTCTTCGTTTCTCTTTTCCACTGCAGTGGAAATCGAAGGGTAAGGGGTGGATTGAGAGTTTCCACTGGCCCTGAGGACGCTCTCTCCCTCTCGTCCACTATAACCACTATACCACTTTACTTCGTCTTTGCTGTACATCTTTCGTCGTCATTGTATTCGTCGTTGCTTTTTACGTCATTCTAGTGGTTGACGTCGTTTCTCCTAATGCAGCATTCGTCGTCTCAAAAAATACTAAAAATCACTGCACTTCACTTTATTCTTCATGAGTATCTGATCGCTTTCATTTTTCACTCGTCGTGTCATACATTTTAAGGGGATTTATCAGCGTTATAAAACGGTATTCCAGTTTTCGGCCGCACCGTTGAATATTTTTGTCTGATATTCTGCATACCTCATCTAAATATTGGTCTGTTTTACCGGCTAGATCCGGTTTTTGAAAAAATGTTTATATTTTACGTTATAAACAAAAAGAAAAGAATAGAAAAAAATGCAGTGACACTCAGTGCTAGCTGAATATGTATTTTCGAGGCCTGGGCAATCGACCTCCATCAAAGTTACGAGGCAGACGCCCTGGAGCTCGTCGAATTACCCGAAACGAATCACCCTTTCATTGTTATGAGATGCAGGCCGGTTCAAAAAACTGAAATTATGAAAGCATCGCGTGATTCAATTTTAATTATCAGAACTAGTTTATTCATATAATTTCAAGAAAGTAAAAAAAAGATTCATGAAAATCATTTAATATTTGCAGTAATAATAGAAATGAATTAAGGCACATTAACCACTGATGAGGGCCACCATTGTGCGCCGAAACGTTTGGTTCAATTAAAAATTAATTGAATTATTTATTCTGACCCTAAAGCCAAAATTACCATCCAATATTATAAACAATTAATAATAGAAATGTTGAAGTGCACAGATACGCCGCAGCGTGTCAAATGATGTGGAAAGAACGAACCTTTCTTTGTTACGATATTCAGGCCGATTACGAAAGCTAAAATTTGATAGTATAGCTTGATTCAATATTAATTAACAGAATTAGTTTATACATATAATTGGAAGAAAGTGAAAAAAAGATTCCTGAAAATCGGTTAATAATTGCAGTAATAATGTGAACATTGAAAAGCATACAAAAGTGTAGCTGTGCCGAAAACATGATACCTACTCGCTCAATCTGAATTATAAGTAATTAAAGTAAAGCGGCTGTCTGCGTGCAAAGTTTTTCTAATACATAAAATGCTACATTATACTGACAATTAGATGTTGACATAAATTGTTAGAACAATTTATTATTGTTTTTAGTAATTTCCTCTCAGAATAGAGTTAGTGAGTCGCGGTTTGTTCAAAAACGTTCCACTGTTAGTCCAATTTGCAATAAAAGTGAGTTAATAATCAATTGACGTTGAGAAACATAATTGTTCTAACAATTCATTATTATTGTTGATAATATTCTCTTAAAATACCGCTAAAAAATATCAGGTGGACACTTTTTGTCCAATTTCCAATTACCCTGAGGTAAATAATTGATTACAGTTGACAAAAGTAATTGTTTGCACAATTTATTATTATTGTTCACAATATTCATTTTCAATTATGTCAGACTACGCAAAATGCTAGATTCTTACAACAATGTTATACCAGGCAGAGCATACATTGAAGTATGATTTCTTGTAAAAACTTCAAGATTAACCGTTTCGATCTTGACTCACAAAAACGCTAATAAAAGGGCTCGAATCGTGCGACTTTTTCGTCCTTTTTCGACTTTTTTCTAAAAAAATGCGAATTTTTGTGACTTTTAGAGAAAAAAAGCGACCAATCGATTTTTTCCGTTTTATTTAGAAGTTCGCTATACTTAGTTTGAACCTCAAACGCAATCAAAGTTCGAATTTTAAATTAAAACTGGCAAAAATTGTACAATTTCAATCTAGAACATTAAAAATTGAATAATTTCGTATTAAAGATTTATAGTTACAACATTTTTAATTAATAGCGTCGATTGAAATTGAGCAATTCCTAGTTTGGTGAATCCGTATCCAAAGTTTTAATTAGTCAAATTGCAAACCTTAAATTTGTACATTTTTAGGTCAAAAACGTCTAAAATTGATTACTTTCAAATTTAATTATATTCTTTACATTCTTTCCCTTCTCCCCTTTTTGAAACAAAATTTTCTTCTTCCCCCTGTTTTCAAGAAACTTCCCCTTTTCTTCTTTTTTCGCTTAAATGCGAACCAAATTAATAGAACCCGATAAAGAAATCCGACTATTTTTGGTTGAAAGTTCATTATTGAAAATTTAACTCTTTTGTTGAAAGTTCACCTTTTTATATAGAGAATTCATAATTTTGAATTAAAAAATTACTCTCTCATGGCAGAAATTTAATCTATATTAATGAAAATTGATCTTTCTTAGTCTAAAATTAACTTTTTGTTTAAAATTAAAGTTTCTTCGAAAAAAATCGTATTTTGGCATAAAAGTTCAATTATTTGATAAAAAATTCATCTATTCTGTTGAAAATTTATTTCTTTTGATTTAAAGTCCAATTAAAAATTTTTAACAATAAAAATCAATCTTTTTTTGTAAAACATTCAACTGTTGAACATTTGTCTTTTGGATAGAATATTTGTCCTTGTGTATTGAAAATTCATCTTTTATGGTGAAAAAGTCATCTTTTTTGGTTGAAGAACCTTTTTTGATTAAAAATTAACCTTTTGGTTTATAATTTAACTGTTTTCTAAAAAAACTAGTCTTCCTGTTGGAAAATTCATCTATTTCGATGAAAATTCAACCATTATGTTGAAAATTCTTCTCTCTCAATTGAAATTTCAACTATTTGATTGAAGTTTCCTTTATTGTTTAAAAATTTGACCATTTGCTTAAAAATTCATCTTTGTGGGTTGAAAATTCAACTATTTGGATGAAAATTTAACTGTTCTGTAGAGAATTCGTTTCTTTTGATCGAAATTTCAACTATATTCTTAAAAATTAATTTCTTTTTAAATTCAACTATTTGATTGGAAATTCATCTTTCTCAGTTTGAAATGATCTTTTTTTGTTAAAAATTCGACTTTTCAGGTTAATAATTCAACTCTTTTAAATGTAAGTTCAATTATTTGCCTACTACTTGAAGGTAATTTTCAATAATTGTAACACGAAAATTAATATTGGGATGAGAAATGATATCTCATAAATAGAAAATAATCTGAAATTTCAATTGTTTAAACACAAATCGTTTAGTTCTCTGAGTAACTGAAAAAGTGAATACACTATACGATTTTACGGAAAAAAGTACATAGACTCTTGTTGGACAATTTTTGTGTCCAACCAATTTTTTCTTGTTCTATTTATAAATAACAAATTGGGTGGAGAAAAATTATCCAACACATAGAATCTGAGTAATTATTTTCGTCGAATTGAATGGCGTAATCAGTTTTACCGTAAATCACAGATATCAACATATTGTTTAAACAAACGAAGCTTTGGCAGAGATAACAATGAAAAAAAAATATGCTTCGATTAAAAAATATTTTTATAATATGGCAAGAGATTCTAGCCGAAGGATTTTATTTTCTGAGTCGTAGAATATTATATCGAAGAAAAAAATTATGTCATACAACAAATTATTTTAACATATTTACACATTTTGAAAAATTATTCCACCAATATCGATTTCTGTTGATCCGACCTTATCTTTGCCGAGACCTCAATGTTTAAAGAATTGAAAAATCAGATAAACTGATACGCTGCATTATTTATTTGAATAAATTGTTTAAAACAATTGAGTAAATTGTTACATAACATTTTTGTGTCCATTAAATCAATTTTCAATAATTCTGGTAACAGAAGAGTTTATTCAAGCAACTCGCTCAGAGATAAAAGATGATATTGTTTAAATCGCTAATTTTCTCGATGTATTTGTTTATATATTATTGAAAATAAAAAGAAATTATAAACACATCTTCTAAAGTTTTCTTATAAATTTAATTCAGATACCAGAATTGTCCCACTGTGCGGTAAATCAGTGTTGCGTAAAATCGTATTTTTATTGGTATAGAGTAAATAAATTTTATTTAAGATAAACGCCTCAGTAACCGTGATCTTGGTCCCAGTGATCTTGACGCGCACCTGCTCGCTTTTTATCTAAAATGAAACAAATTTTTGGTTCAAACTTGATTTTTCATAATTTACAATGTTTTCAGATTATTTTTCCATATTTAATGAGTAAATCGTTTCATAATATTACTGTGGCAGAAAAAAATTGGTATTTAAATAATAATTATTAATAATATGAACAAATTTTATTAACAAATCCAGAATTCGGGTTTTTCTCGACGAAAGTTTTTTTTTTTTTAACTTATTCCTCTACCTGGATAACGAAAGATAGTTTGAATGCTATGCATGATTAAAAAATAATTTTTATGATTGTTATAAAGAAATTTTCAAACATTTGAAAAATTGGGACATTTCTTAGCCTCAAAAAAGAATTTTTTTCAGTTGTGGTATATTTAATTAAGTACATTGTGGCAATTTATGCTCTAATTATATTCAGTTTATAAATTTGACAATTATTATAAACAATAATAATTAAAAGATGCAAAATTTGGGTGATTTTTAAGAAAAGTTCTGTTTTTGATGTAGTAGTAATTCTTCTTGGCTAGGAAAAGACAGTTCAAACAATGGGCATGATTAAACAACAAATTTAATGATTGTTATAAAAAAATTGTATCACAAATGAAAATTGGGAGAAAATTATAAATTTTTAATTAGTGCTTAAAGTATTAAGTCGAAAAAAATAACTTCCATCAAAAAACAACCAAATTCTGCATTTGTTAATAAAATTTATTCATATTATTAATAATAATTATTCGAAAACAAATTTTTTCTATCAGGGCAATATTGTGAAACAAAATACTTATAAAATAAGGAAGAATAATCTGAAAATAATGAAGATTATAAAAAGACAACTTTTAAAAAATAATTTGTTTATACATAAATTTATATGTTGAATGCTTGATATAGAATTAGCTTCAACTAATCTTGCTCTATCAAATTTAGACAATTGCAAACATTTTCACAACATTGATAAGAACCACGAAGGCCGAGATTTTTTTAATATATATTTGTTTATTCATTTTAAAAATTAAGATTTCGTTGATATAAAAATGCAATAAAAAACTAAACCATAAAATAATAGAAAAATGTATCAAATATTTTCAAAAATAATAGAACCCAATAAGAAAATCAAACTTTTTTTTAAAAGTTAATTCCTTTTAATTTAAAAGTCTACTATTATATTTTTGATTCAGAATTAATCTATTTTGGTTGAAAATTTAACTTTTTTGTTGAACATTCGTATTTTTGGATGAAAAATTGTTTCTTTTGGATTAAAAATTCATCTTTTGGTAGAAAAATCTAATTTTTTGGTGGAAAGTGAATTTTTTTTCAATGGGAAGTCTACTGTTATATGTTTGGTTTACAATTTATATCTTTTGGTTAAAAATGCTACTATTTGATTAAAATTTTTTTGTTTAAAAATTCATCTTTTTTGTTTGAAACTTAATTATTTTCATTTGTAGTCTACTATTATATTCTTCGTTCTGAATTCATCACTTCTAGTTGAAAATTCTATTATTTGGTTTGAAATTAAATTATTTTGTTGAAAATTCTTCTTTTCTTATATAAAATCCGTCCTTTTGGATTGAAATTTTATCTTTTGGTAAAAAAGTGATCTTTTTGGTTAAAAATGAATCTTTTATGGTTGAAAGATAATTCTGTTCATTGAAAAATCTACTATTACATTTTTTTTCTACAAATCATCTCTTTTCGTCAAAAATTATAATATTTGGTTAAAAACTCAACTTTTTTGTTAAAAATTGATCTTTTTTGGTTAAAATTTTCACCATTTTGTTGAAAATGCAATATATTAGAATTTTCAATTGAAAATCTATAAAAATGAATAAATTTTAATGTTAAATCTTCAAAAGTTAATAATTTTCAATTTCAAATCTTCAAAATTTAACAATTTCAAAAAAGCATTGAAAATTTCATAAATTTGTATCATACACATTAACTATTGAAGAGTCTTCAATTCCAATTATATAAAATTAGGGAATTTTAAATTGTAAATCTTCTAAATTAAACTATTAAAAAAGCCTCGAAAATTACATGTTTTCAAAATATAAATCTTGAAAATTTAATAATTTGTAACTCTACATATATTTTAAAATTGAAAATTTTTCAATTATAACTCTTTTAAATTGTAGAACATTGCACTTTAGATCCTTCGAATCGAAGACTTGCAGAGTTTTTTAATTTTGAAAATTTGCAATTAAAATTAAGCAAATGTTAAGTTGCACAGTGAAAAATTCTGTAATTTTGATGTTTTACATTTGAAATGTATTTAATTTGGAAGCGTCTGAATCAAAAATTCTGGACTATTGACAAAATTTGTGATTCTATATTTAAACATCGTTGAAAGTGAATAAATTTCAATTTTAAATCATCGCTATTGAATATTTTTCGATTTTAAATTGTGGGAATGGATCTACACAGAAAAAAAATTATATTTCATCATTTTCTATTATAAATCATAAAAATTACAGAGTTTAAAATTACAAATCTCTAAAATTGAAGAATTTACAATTGTTAAGCTTCAAAACCCAACTATTCCCAAAAAGCGTTTGAAATTACGTACCTTTAAAATATAATTTTTGAAAATTGAATAATTTTTAGTTTTAAATCGTCATTTTAACTATAAAAATTCCGAATTAATAAATCATCAGTTTTAAATTTTAAATTTAAATCTTGAAAATTGAATGATTCTTAATTCTACATTTTCAAAATTCAAGAATTTTTTAGTGTAACTCCTCAAAAATGTAGATCTTTTTATTGTAAATCTCAAAAATTGAAGATTTTTTAACATATTTAAAATTGAATGAAGCTCAATTTTAAATCTTCAAAATACATATTTTCAGATTCGTAATTTACGTATTGAATGAGCTATTTCGAATTCAGAAATTTTGTTACTATATTTGAATTGAGCACACCCAAAAACCTTAGGATAACCATTTTCATAAGATTGAGACAATTTTGAAATGTTTAATTATCCATATTTGATTAACTTGAATTTGGGAATTCTGTTATCAAATTCGGATTCTGCGACCGGAAAAATGTTAGAATACTCATTTTCATGAAAATCGGATCACTAATGCAGATTCTGAAAAATGACCGATAACTTTTTCAAAAAATTGTTTTAAAAACATAAAAGAAATATTTTGAAGCACAAATGCTTTTTTCAATTTGCTTATTTTAGTAACAATAAATGGTTTGAATAAAAAACACATTTGAAAGTTCTTTTTAAAAAAAATTGTTCCTATGAAAAGTGACCTCAATATATAGAGAATCATCCATATAACTACGACATTGAAAAATTACAACCACATATACCTAGATGCCAATTGCATTTCCCTCTGCAACAAATTGATTTACTTTTGGATCAAAATTTGACGCCTGGGGATTTCGTATCTTAGCCTCAATTATCAAATAATTAGAAGCTATTAAAATAAAAAGAAAGAAAATTACTACTACAGTAAAATTAGCCGCAAAATTGTCATTTGCTAGAAAAAATTAGCAGCACGGAGAACTTTATCTTCAAATTTTTGGATGAATGTCCTTTGTTTCTAAATTTTTTTGACAACCTACTTTTGGGAAAAAAATCGCCAGATAAATCGCTGACATGATTGCGCAGCAGGTTTAAAAAAAAACTTTGTAATAACCCATATATATATGAACACATGACAAAGAGTTCAGTTTTTCAGAGGAAATTTAGAAACATAACTTCAGCAAAGTCTAATTGTACAAAAAAGTTATTTTCGAACAAAAAGACTTAAACAATTATGAATCCAAAAAACAGTTCTTTAAAAAAACATACATTCAAAAAGTTCAAGTTGTGCAAGATAATTGGAGAAATATGTTTCAAAACAACATTGTAAACGGCTCATTAGAGACAGACATATTATAACAAAGGAAAAAGAGGGAGAAATAAAAAAGAGACAACCAAACCAACCTCTCTCTCTTTTCCTTTTTCTTTCTCCGTCTTTTTTATACTGCTTAGGGACCAACATGTTTCGAAACCAATTTAGGTTTCCTCATCAGGTGATTCTTCATCAGAAACTACGAGTAAATATTTATATCTTATGCTCAGTATTAATTAGGGATGTAGATATGAATTTGAGTGTCTTATCATAATGATATTCACAATTTTATTTCTCATTCTTTTAGTATATGTGATAAAAGAACGCGATTGTGTAAGATTTTCAACTTTACTGAAACAGTAAGAAGGCAATGTTGTGAAACCTGTAAATAGGCTGCGTCATATCACCACTTCCAACAAACCGTATTTACAAGTTATTGCCTCAAAATGGAAACATTCGA
Organism: Andricus curvator; assembly: GCA_932195095.1. Taxonomy (NCBI): domain Eukaryota; kingdom Metazoa; phylum Arthropoda; class Insecta; order Hymenoptera; family Cynipidae; genus Andricus; species Andricus curvator. The sequence goes on along the minus strand of CAKNYM010052346.1, from coordinate 128,455 downwards.
ATTATTTACACGCTTAATCTATGTTACCTTGTGTTCGTTCAAATATCACGTGAAGATTTGGCCCTGGCTAGTCATCCAGCTAGGACTAGGATAGACACTTCGGTACATGAAACAGCTAGTATATATATTCTCGAGTGGATTACAGAAAAATCATCAGTTGCCCTCTACGAAATTCTAGAAGAGTCAGTTTTATTTAGACTAGGAGGAAAATGAGGTGCCTTCTTGGTGCTCTTGGCAACAGCTTCATGATTTTCTTCAGTGATATTCGTAAGTACAAAAATAGTTTGTTTTTATTAATTCAAGGCAAGTTTAGATCCTCGGTCAACATCCAGATCGAATCAGATATGATGAGTATAATGTACCAGCAGATTCAATTTACGATAATTTCTATAAATGAGAGGTCAAGCCATTTTAGTCACACGGAGAGTTTTGGTATTAATATTTCTTTTATCGCATATTCATAATTGAAATAAAATATACGAATTTAGGGATAATCGAGGTACGGTTAGAAAAAGTCGAACAGTGACTATGAAAATGCAGACTAATATTTCAAATAAAAAATTAAAGTATTTCTAACTCTCTGTATTAAATTTTGTAATGGATTCGAATAACGAAAATTGGTATAGTGCTTTGAAAGAAGCGAAACAAACGCTTTACAATCTTTCTAAACCACTATACGAAAAATAGGGGTCACGTGATCTTGTGTTTCACGCTGGCGCATGGCAAAAAGAAAGACGGCCGGAAGTGTCTGAACGCACACTATTACATGGGCTACAATTTGTGTATGCTTGTACGTCGCTCGCTGGCCACAGTGTGGTTTGTTTACGAATCCTAGATCCTGGTTACACCGTCGAGCTTATAGTAGGCCAGCTTACAATAAACTAGCTTAAATGAGAGTGTCCAGATTCGCGTCGGCGCAGAAGCCGCAGGGACTCCACGTGTGCGACAGAGAGCCACTGTTGAAAACGCTTTTGCGCCGACGCGAAACTGAGCCACTCTCGTATTTAAGCTAGCTTATAGTAAGCCGGCCTACTGTAGGCTCGCCGGTGTAACCAGGCCCCTATATTAATACCTATACGCATACATAAACCTATCTTATATCTATAAATCGCACGCATCACGCTGAGACTTATAATTCTTTCTGTCCTTATATACTATCCACTGAGCCTGGTTACACCGGCGAGCCTACAGTAGGCCGGCTTACTATAAGCTGGCTTAAATACGAGAGTGGCTCAGTTTCGGGTCGGCGCAAAAGCGTTTTCAACAGTGGCTCTCTGTCGCACACATGGAGTCCCTGCGGCTTCTGCGCCGACGCGAATCTGGCCACTCTCATTTAAGCTAGTTTATTGTAAGCCGGCCTACTATAAGCTCGACGGTGTAACCAGGACCAGTGAAACGTATCGCTACTTGTGAGAAACTCATAGTGCTGGGTCAAAAATTTCAGGTGCCCCGGACTCTATCAAATATTTATATTTATCATTTATATGCATGTATATATACAGTAATTTATTAAATCGGAAAGATCATCATCAAAGGAAAAATAAACTATTAACGCGACGAACATTTGCACGAAAAATTTGATTTCAGAAACTTAAGAACTGAATTGAAAGATTGCTTCAGAATTATTTCAAAATTTGAAACACGAAATTAAAAGTAGAGTTATAAGGACGTAAATTAATGGATTATTTTATTTCGGTACATATGCATTTTATCCTTTTGTATTCTAAAGTAGAAAAATCCATTAATAGCGGAAACTAAAATAACATAAGCAATTTTTTGCAAATAATGGGATTAACAGATACCTATATATATTTTTTAATTCTGCCAATATTCAGGGGACATTTTGACACGAAAAGGAACAATTTTTAGGGGATCGAGCCATTTTATAAGAACAAATAAGGATGTTTTCTATACCACTATAATAAGTATACAACAATTAATTAATTAATTAAATTTCTTAATGATACAAGGTTTTAGGAAAATTATAATTACTACTAAAAAAATCCAACTTTGAACGAAAAATGCCTTTGACATATTGAACTGCAACCCTTTTGAGCCTGAAAGAAAAATGAGCTTCCTCATTTTTTGTATAAAATTTTCTTTATTATTTTCATAGCAACTTAAAATTTCGAGCATATTGAACATATTAATATTTTCAATAAAATACTTTTCCCGTGTCTAAGTTCCGAGGGAGATAATCCTATAACAACATTTTTCTTCAAATAACACTACCATTTACTGGATTTTATCTCCCCAATAACCTTATAATAATAATAATAATAATCACTTACGCCTTACGGGGTGGCCGCTGGACCGAAAACCGGGAAATGACCAGGAATTTTTTGAGACCGGGAAAACCGAGAAATGACAGTGAATTTATTCGTTCACAGGGAATTTTACGAATTCTTAGAAGAACAATCTATTAAACCACTTGGGATATCACAAATATCATATCACATGATATAATTCAATTAAAAATGAGTTCGATTTCAACATTTTTTTAAATGTTGAGTTCAGTTGTTAACTGTTTCAATTACTACACCATTCAGTTTACAACGCTTAATTCTAAAATCTTTTACTTTACAATTTTTCAATTTTTTGTCTTCATTTTTAAACGTAAATTTTTTATTGAAATAATTTAAAAAATCAGCTTCGAAGACTTTAAGAATAAAAAATTAGAAGCGTTTGAAATTTAAAATTGTTTATACAAACGTTTTAAGTTGATCAACTGTAAATATAAATTGATTAATGATTTTTAAAATTTAACTGTAGTTTGAGTGTTAAAAATTGTACAATAATTATTTTACAATACGATTCTAAATCGGTTGAAAATTAAACAATTCACAAATTTTAACGTTGAAAATTCAACGCTTCAAAGCTTCAATAATTAAGCAAATTAAAATGTCTGATTGAAACTTTATAAATTACTTTCAATGTGAAAATAACTTAAAATTAATATATTCATAACTACACGCTTTTATTCAATTTAAAATCCTATTCAAATATTATTTCAGTCTAAAATATCCAATTTAGAATCCATTCAGTTAGACATTTTTCAATGACAAAAATTTCAAAATGAGCAATTATAAATCAAATATTAAAAACTAAACAATTGGAAACTGAATTGTTTGAAACAGGTAGCCTTGAATGATGAAAATTTAAACTTTTAACGTTACAATTTTTATTGTAACGTTAAATAACAACTGAAAATTATCAATTTGAAAGAACCAAAATTAAAATAAATAACGAAATTTGGGTATTTAATTTTTTCTCAAGAGTAACTTTTTTGGTTTTCAATTTTTATTCAGTGGAAGAATGGGAAGTATAGTATTTTCAACATTTTCATCAAGCTTGAAATGAGGAAATTTTAGTTTTTAATTTTTGTTAAATTAGGAATAAATTTTATATTTTCAAGGTTTTTATTGAGTTGGAAGGGATACAATTTTTTTCATTGGAAGAGGACTTTTTCTTCTTTTTCAGATTTTTATTGTGTTTTAGGAAATATTTTTATATTTTTTTCTGAATCGGAAGAGGATGATTTAACAAATATATTTTTATTGAGTAGGAGGGGAGGAAATTTCGATTTTCAATTTTTTCTGATTTGCGAGAGAGACATTTTGTTATTTTTATGATTCTTATAGAACTGGAAGGGAGGAAATTTATTTTTTCAAGTTTTTCTAAATAGGAAGAGGCACTTATTTTGTTTTGAACGTTCTTATTGAGTTTGAAGAGGGGCGTGGATTTATATTTCTTAACCAGAAATCTTTGAACTGTTCAATTTATAAAAGTGTAAAAAATTAGGTTTTGCTGTTTAATTGCACTTAATTGAACATTTTCAACTGAAAAGTGTAAAAAGCTTCTATTTTATATGTGTAAATTATTGAGACTTTTAATTAATAATTTCCGAATTAAAATTTGTTTTAGCTTCAATGCATACTGCATTAGTTACAAATATTTTTGTACTACAAACACGTATAATTGAAACTTTTGGCGGGAAATCGCAGGTCACAGACGGTCTGCTGGCTGGTCGTCGCGTACTCGGCTATACACGGAACAACTCGGAAACGTTCGTGCGTTTTTAGTATAGTCTTTTAGAATTCTCGAAAATCCTTGTTGCAGATATTACTAGCGGCTCTCATTTCAATACACATTCTTATTTAAGAATACTAGAATTTCCTACATTTCTTATAACTTATGTTACTTAAAATATTTACTATTGGCGATATTTTTTAGAAAACTTGTTATTGACCATTATCACTTTTTCACATTCACACTTTTCAAACAGTAAATAAGACTTTTTCAAAAGGTACCCTGATAGCACGGAACGTTCCTGGGACGTTCCCGGAACGTTCCGCGGGAACTTTCGGAACGTTCCAGCGGAACGTTCCAGGAACGTTCCCGGAACGTGTAAAATGTCCGCCGCTTGGGAACGTTCCACTGGAACGTTCCAAACATAAATTAACGTTATTGTTATTATTATCAATAAATATCTCGTAAACCGTAAGTGATAGGTCAAAATCGATGTCAGTTTATGATACAGATATCATATTATAGTGTAGTATATGCGGTACTCAAAACTCAAAAATCACATCCATTTTTACCTATCTCTTACGGTTTACGAGATAATTGTTGTTAAAAATAACAATAATGGAAAGTTCCCTTCAGGTCCCAGTGGAACGTTCCTGGAACGTTCCAGTGGAACGTTCCCAAGGGGCGGACATTTTACACGTTCCGGGAACGTTCCTGGAACGTTCCGCTGGAACGTTCCGAAGGTGCCCGCGGAACGTTCCAGGAACGTTCCCGGAATGTTCCGTGCTATTAGGGTAAATACTAATTTTTTCTCGCTCAAGTTTATAATAATACATACAGAAATACCGTCATCTCTTATTATGGTAGGAATTTTCATAACTGTACCCCGATTATCCTTAAATTCTTACATTTTATTTTAATTATTAATGCAGAATGAACCAAATATTGATATCAAAAGTCTCTCCGTGCAGGATTTTAGAATATTTAAATGAATGTTTACCACTGTAAATTCATAAATATCTTTTCTTCATCTCTTGACAGAAATATCATCAGGTATGACACTCAAAGCAAAAGATTCAACTAGCGGCGACACTGATGCTGCTATGACTTCTCGAGGCCGTAGACCTGATAGTAATTAAGTTAGCTCAACAGCGTGGTGCCCTCAATTATCCATCTGAAGTACAATTTCATGAGACTCTGGATTTTTATAAACAAGCTTAGCCTCAACATGATAATTCTCGATCACCATTATTTCCAATTCTCCAGGATACTGATCCGAATGTTCTACAAGGAAAGGACGTTTACGACAAGTATGTAAGACATGATGGCACCTATGATCCAAATCATGATAAAAAAAAACTAAGCGTCCGAACGAAAAACACCTTTGAACATGTCTCCGAAATATCTAGATGCCCCTTTTCTCATTTGTTTAAAACCATTTCTCAAATAATTACATTATTTTTCGACGTCCTGCAATTTTTATAAACAAACTAAGCGTCCGATCAAGAAACAGAAAACACCTTTGGATTTGCCTCGAAAATATCTAAATGTTTTTTTTCTTTTTTAACAATGTTGAAAATTTTTTTATGCCATTCAACATAAGCGTAATTTTTCGTGGCCACATATATCTAAACCACTGGTTACTCTCGTGACAATGATTCCGGACTTCAGTGAACAAAACATCTCTACAATTCTGCTTACAGAATGAAGTAATGAAGAATCAAGCACGCCAAGCCGTTTTAGGGGTAATCAAGGAGGTAATTTGAAAACTAAAATATAATCTAAAACAAATATTGGAGAATTTTGTCAAAACGTTTACTTTTTTCCAACTTGTGGAGTGTTTCATGGGCAGATCCAGATGTGATTTATGAAACAGTGTTTACTTGAAGTAAACTGCATAGATAGCACATGTTAATGTTAACCGAAATTGCCAAGTTCTTAATATGTATAATTTTTTTAAGCTAATAAAAAAATTTTGGGATTCAGAAATAAAATTCAAAATTGAATTTCTTCGACAATTAATAGTAGACTCGCAATTTAGTATAATTTATTAGTTCCAAGTCAACACATTATTAAGTCCTTAAAATAGTAAATAAATTTTTCCAACCCAATCAGGAGGAACAGTTGGAGCACAGTGAAACAATCTGCAGCCGGGTGATACGATCAGCCGTAATAAAAAGCTTGTTGCAAAAGATTATGGAAGGATGCTTTATAGAATGAATGAAAATGGTCAATTCAGTAATTAAAAAACTAAAATACAACCTTTTAATAATAGATAAGGATACTGCCTAAAACTTCATTTTTTTCTAATTGTGGAAACTACTAATTAAAAATATATTATAATATATTTTCAATGAATAGTTTGCATAATTAGAAAAAAATTGATGTTTCAGACAGAATTCTTACTTATTATTTTTAGGTTGTGTTTTAGTTTTTAAATTACCGAAATTTCCATCTTCATCTATTTTATAAACCGCCCTCCATGAACTTTTTCAAGAAGCTTTCGATTACGACTGATAATATCATCAGGCTGCAAAGTGATTCGCTATGGACCAACTGCTACCCTTGATTATGTAAGAAAAATATAGTTACCAACTATTCTGAAGACTAAAAAATTGGTTAACTGGGAACTACTAAATTATACTAAATTGCGAGTCTACTAATAATTGTCGAAGAAATTAAATTTTTGATTTTATTTCTGAATCCCAACAATTTTTGATTAGTTCCAAAAAGTTATATATACTAAGAATTTGGGCAATTTCGGTTAATATTATAATGTGCTATCTATGCACTTTGCATTGAGTAAACACTGTTTATTAAATCCCCTCTGGATCCGTCCATAAAGCACTTTGTAAGTAGAAAAAAACTAGAGGTTTTGGCAAAATTCTCTAATATTGGTTTCAGGTTACATTTTAGTTTTCAAACTACCTCCTTGACTATCCCTATTACGGCTCGGCGTACTTGGTTATCCATTACTTGATTCTGTAAGACAAAATATAGGGATTTTTTGTTGTGTATATGATTGATTTGGTATTATGTTATATTCTACTTAAGAACAAAATCAAGAAACATCACAAACGTGAAAAGCAGCGTTAGGACAAAAATCTTCATTTTGCTACAGACACAGAGAAATTATTTTTGAAGAATTTCTCGGACTGTAACTGAATGAATATGGATTTAAAACTTATGTAATTAATCATAAACAAACTAAGAGTCCGATCGAAAACCCCTTTTGGATTTGTCAGCGAAAAATTTAGGTGCGCCTGTTTTTTTACCATTTTTTAAACAAATATATTATTGTTTAATGTCCTGCAATTGTTGTATAGACACTAAGCGTCTGATCGAAAATATGGAAATAGTATTTTTTAAGCAATATTATTAACAATTTTCCTGCCATTCAACAAAGGCGTTAATTGGCGTGACGCCATATATGGATTTGAAATTTTTGTAATTAATTATGAATAAACTAAGCTATTAATTAAATAAATAGAAGAATTCATTTAATTACCATTTTCCAAAAGTTAGATAATAATATCTTGTGTAAAGTATTGATATTTTATCGGTCGATCTTCTGCCTTATTAATTTAAAGCGTTTCTCATTTTGAATTGATTGAGGTGTTTTGGGTAGGAGTGCATGAAGGTTTCCAGGAATTGTGTGAATTTTTTTTATTCGAATTTACGATACATTTTATTTCAAATTTCAATTTAATTTTCAATTTGTAAAATGAATCAATTTTTTCTCCAAATGAAACCTCAAATTTAAGTTTAAAAAGGGAGGAAAAGTTTGGAAAATTTTGAATGAAAATTCATAAAGAAAAAGCATGGCCGCCAAAACTCCTTTCTCTGTTCCTTCGTTCTCCTTTAGTTTGTACAAACCTTAAATAAAGAACGCTGAAAATTAAAAGTAATTTTAAATGGGAAATCCGAACAAATTCGAACTTTATTTAGGATTAAAAAAATGTATTCGCGAAGAATTGTTATATTAAAGCTTTTTTGTACTCAACCCCTTAAAAATTTCTATAACTTGAAGTAAATTTGGTCATTTAGAAATTAACAATTTTCAAATTGTCAATTATACTTTGCGAAATTCAGCCAATTCAATTTTAGTTAGTTTCAAATTTAATAATTTTAGATTTCAATATTCTAAATAGTTTGGTTTCAATTTTAAACGCGCAAAACTTTCTGGTTTCTTAAATTCTTCAAAATCGTAGAGTATTAAAATAAAAGACTTGATGGTTGCACACTTTTCAGTTTAAAAGATTTGCAATCCAACAATTTTGAGTTAAATGCCTAAAGGCGGAGTCGAAATAGAATAAAAATATTTTTTAATCGCAGAGTTCTGTAAAAATCGTAAATGTTATTTTTGGTTCTTAAGCTGCATAATATGCCTAATTTTTATAATTTGTTCCAGATTTTTTATTTCAATTTGTATAGGAAAAATTTGATTTTGTTCAGACATCGGCCATACCACGCTGAAAAACCCAGTTCTCGTCAGATCACTGAAGTTAAGCAGCGTTGGACGCGGTTAGTACTTGGATGGGTGACCATTCAAGAATACTGACTGAGTGCTGTTTGGCACATCGTGGGTGTGGTGAGCCCACACTTGTAGTTATTTATAACTACAAGAAAAACCTAGAAACACTACCCGAATCGGGTAGTGTCACGCCTACCCTGAAAGGGAAATGGTTTAATGGTATATATATATATATATATATATATCTGAAAATTAAAAAAAAAATCTAGAAGCTTAAAAATAATAAATAATTTTTTTTCAGCGTAGAAAAACTGTTTTATGCTCAAAATGTACTTCCAAAAGAAATGGAGAATAACAGATTTCGACTTCGCCCAGCCGCAAAATATTAATCGATTGATTTGAAATTTTATGCACGTCGTAAGGGACCGAAAAGGAAACTTTTCAATGCAAAGGCGTTTTTGATTTATACAATTTGTTTGTTTTTTTTATCGACCCGACTGAAAATAAAAATTTTAATAAAAATTTACAGACATAATTTCTCCAAAAACTCAATATTTTCTTATAAAATGAAAAAAATGAATTGAAATTGTTCCCGTGCAATTGGACTGAAAGGGTATACAATACATTTAAATGGAAAACAAAATCCGCTTTGGCCCAAAAATAGTGGTCATTGGAATCCCTCCCTCAAATTTGAACAACAAAATTTATTTCAATTTTAATTCAATTACCTTCTTTTATTTAAATTTGGATTGAATTTTCGTAGTTGAAGCAAACTCTTAGACTTCAAAATATAGAACTGTACTATTATTGTTCCTAATTATTAAAAACTTGAAATAAAATATACTACATTCTCAAGTCTTAAACATTTCAAGTATTATATTAACTTTATTTCCTAATTAATTTTTAACAACTCATTACTTACAAAATAATAATAGACAACATAGTCATAGTATAACTTATGTCAATACATATTAATTGAAGAAATTTAAACAATATCACCTAAACATTTCAATAGTATATGTTGCTTGAATTGTGTAAACAAAATGAATATTATTAAATAAAACGTTTATATCTATTTTTATATTATATTTAGTGTTTGGGAAGGATAATTTGTTCCAAGCCGAGCGGAGGTACAATGATCGTGAAGGACTAGGGACCAGTCGAAAGAGAAGATTTATTAGGGCCTGTTTGACCTAGTCTCTAGACTGCCACTGGCAGTCTTGGCAGTCAAGGACTGCCTTCTGGTGAGCCCCCGGTACACTCTTGACTGCTGGGCTAGTAATGCAAGGCCTGACCAGAGCGGCTTGTACCACTATGCAGTGGTCGACGCTGTTCTGGTCAGACTCCGGTCTATCTCCAGCGGAGATAGACCGGATGATGACAGCGGGACATCAAGTGAGGGCGAGGATGCTGACGATGTCTCTACGAAGAATTCTGAAAACGGTAATAAAAAAGGATAAGTGCCACCTATTGTGATAACTTATCCCTTAAACAGTTATTCGAATAGTGTTAAGCTCATCAACGAGTTGTCAATCGCCAAAAAAAAACAAATTCAACTACTCATCTGCGGGGTGGACCGTCCATGCCGCTACACTAGAGCAGACATGTCCAACTCGGGGAAATTCCCTGCGAGAACACATTTTCCGCGTTCCCTACTCTTTCTCCTAGAGAGCGAGAGAGGTGGTAGACTCATGCGCGTGGTAGACGCGTACGTCACAGAGTAGAGATTCTCCCAGGCGTCAACCACCTCTATCGCTCTCTAGGAGAAAGAGTAGGGGACGCGGAACATGTGTTCTCGCAGGGAATTTCCCCGAGTTGGGCATGTCTGCACTAGAGGACTATGATTCTATCAAGGACGGACTGAACAACACGACGGGCATGCTGTATTACACGTATCAACTAAAAAGTGAAGAACCCAAGTATCTTGTATTGAAGGGCCTACCTAATCTTACACTACAAGAAATAACTGAGGACCTCAAGGAACAAGGAGTTTTCTGTGAAAAAATATCGCCCATGAAGCAAAAAGGCAAGCTACCATATAATTACCCTAGCTTTATGCTTAAATGCAAATCGGATCAGGATCTCAATCCAATAAAATCGTTAAGGGATATCTGCTACGTAAGAGTCTACTGGGAGCGATACATAAATCGAAGAAGAGTCACACAATGCTACCGATGCCAGATGTTTGGCCATGGATCTCAGAACTGCAGAAACAACCCCAAATGCGTGAAATGCATAAAGCCACATCTCACCTCGCAGGGTGACAAAACAGAAGACAAGCCACCTGTATGTACCAATTGTAAGCAGCACGCGGCAAACAATCCGAAATGCCCCAAGTACCTGGAGCACGTACAAAAGATCACGAGCAGGAGGAAAAACGGCCCAGTTCCTGAAATGAAACCGACAATATTGCCTCTACGCTCGAGGCAAAACTTCCCACCTTTGAGACGAGCTGAGCCCATCGCACAACAGACGTCTACGGAGGAAAGGAAACCACGCAAACCCGACCGACTGACAAACAAGACTCACCATTAGGCGAATTCCAAGAGCTGATGAGCGAATTAAAGAAGCTCAATGACATATGTGATATAGGTAAGATGTTGAGACTAGTCAAAGAATTAAATTTTAAATTGGCGAAATGCAATGACAATATTTCTAGGCTAGAAGTTTTCTCTCAGGTTATTCTAAATGGCAGTAATTATATCAAGTATTAGTAAAATAAATATTTCCCATTGGAATGCTAATGGTATTCAGCAACATCGGTCTGAGCTTAGGGAAATGTATTAATGATAATAAAGTACATATTATGCTTATTAATGAAACCAATCTTAATTCTAAAATCAAATTTAAATTTCCTGGATACAATATTACTAGGCGCGACGGAAGTGGTGACAGGAAAGAGGGTGGCGTTTTAATATTAATTAAGAATACGCTTAAATACACTGAAGTGCCTATAAACACTAAGACAATTGAGGCTGTAGGGATCAGACTCCACGATGGAACATTAATAGTGGCAGCTCTTCCTCCAAGAAGTGAATTAAGGGTTAGTGAACTAGAACTTATTTGCAAAGCTGGGAGCAAAGTCTTAATTTTTGGTAATCTTAATGCAAAGAATAAAGCTTGGAAATGTGAAGCCAACAATTATAATCGGAAAATCCTCTATGAATAAGCACCTAAAAGCATTTTCAAAATTTTTGCACCAGATGGTTATACGCTGTATCCAACTAATAATGGTATTCCAAGCATCGTGGATATTGGTCTAATTAAAAATATTGTCTGTGATATTAGAGTAGAGGTCGTAAATGCGCTGTCCTCCGATCACTTGCCTGCAAATATTGAAGTCCAGGGCTTGTCAAATATTGAAACAGAAATAAGAAAATACAGAAATTACAAGTCAGCTGATTGGAATAAGTTCCGAAAGGATGTAAACGAAAATCTTAAATTAAACTCTGCGTTGAAAACATGTGCAGATGTTTATAACTGTGTTGATAGTTTCCGCAATGTCGTTAATAAATGCTATGAATAAAGCAATTCCCCTTCGTGGGGCTGGTACAAATATTAAAACGTTATCTCAAAACATAGTAGAGCTAATCAAAATAAGGAATCAACTTCGAAAAATTTGCCAAAGGTCATATTCTGATGAAATGCGAAAAATTAAAAATAAGCTTGGTGCAGTTATTAAAAGGGAGATTAAAGAATTTAAAAATAGTAACTGGGATAATAAATTAGAAGGTCTGCAAATTAAAGATAATTCATTGTGGCGTATGGCCGGGGCTTTTACAAAAAAAGAAAAGAGAATGTAGTACCTACCCTGCGTGGGCGAAGTAGCTTTCTTTTGGGAAACACAGATAAAGCTAAGGAAATGGCTATAACTTTTGAAAAAGTGCACCATCTTACCGAAAATATGGGCTCAAATGACATTGGGCGAACTATCAACACTAAATATAGGATAATTATAAATACGGAAATTGATGCGAGTTAAGTCAATTTAGTCACTGCTAAAGAAATAAAAAATGCTGTCCGTAAAGCAAAGCCAAAAAAGTCCCAGGGTTTGATGGAATACAAAATATAGTATTAAGAAATTTGGCTAAGAAAGCATTTGTACAACTTCTATATATTTTCAACATTTGCCTCAACATATCATATTTTCCTAAGCATTTGAAAATAGCAAACATTCTTCCAATTCACAAGGCAGGTAAAGATAAATTATTCCCGCAAAACTACAGACCCATAAGTCTTTTATCGACTCTGGGAAAAATTGTTGAAAGTGTAATCTATAACAGAATAAATATCTTTGAGTCAAAAAATAAAATTATTATTCCTGAGCAATTTGGATTTAGGTCTCGGCGTCGGACACAACAACAATTGCTTAGAGTAACTAATTATATTAGTACGAAATTTAATCTCAACTTGTCGACTGTCATGGTGCTATTCTACCTTGAAAAGGCATTCGACACTGTTTGGCACAAAGGCCTTATCTATAAACTTGATAGAATGAAATTACCTAAATATCTTGTCAAAATTATTCTCAAATACTATTCTTGTATTACATAAATGATATCCCTAGGATGCTAACAATTAAATTGGCTCTGTTTGCGGATGACACGGCCATTTACGCTGCATCAATGGGAATTAAAAGTCAATACCCAAAAAACGGAGTATATTATATTCACTAAGATAACAAGAAAGGGAAAAATTCCTGACCTTATTGTTGAAAATGGAATAGTTTTTATGAAGAACTTTGTAAAATATCTAGGGGTCTTACTTGACTCAAAATTGAACTTTACTGAACATACTAAGAACGCAAGGAGGAAGGCCTTTCAAATGATAGGGTCCTACTAATATAACGAAGCTTCAAAGAGTACAGAATAAATGCCTGCGCATGATAACAAGGGCCAATCTTAGAGATACAAATTCCACTATCCACGAAAAACTCAATGTTAGCCTCTTGGATGAGGAAATATTCAAATTAACAAAGAACATTTACGAAAAACACATTGATCATCTTGATGAACTCCAGGATGCACGCGTCCAAACTAGGTTAAAACTGGCATTCAAATTAAAGCACAATCTGCCATATCAAATATTAATTGACATATAGGTATGTATCAACATCTTTTCTTCGTTGTAAATATCGCATTAGCTTTTAAGTTTACTTGTCAAGGCGAATATACAAATGAATGGGGTTTTGATGAGCATTTTCTCCCAATACATTTAGCAGAAATTGACAGTATTACATTCCAAATATAATAGCGCAACACAATTAATTCAAGGACTGATAGGATAAAGTTTCTATAAAGAAACAGGAGCCTCAATGATTATGAATGATTTTAAATATGATGTAGTCTAGGGAATGTGTGTTCCTTACACACCAATGTACGAATTTTATGATAAATAAAGAACTTTTCAATCGAAGAACAGGGTTGCCAGATTGGGGGATTTATCGCAAATTGGGCGATTTGATTTAGCTCACCTTATAGCGAGAAGAATTTGAGGAAGTCGCCCAAAAAATCGCTAAAAATTCATGTATTGGACGATTTATTTTTCAACTTTGGGCTTTTTTCGGTTTTTCATAGTAAAACTTGTTTCATTAACATAATTCAAAGTTGATGCGAAAACAGAAAAGATGTGTTGATTCGAGACGAATCGATTGACTCATAATATTAATACATTCTATTCAAGGGTAGGGAAGTTATGGTAGTTTATGTATTTTGAAAATCGGTTTTTCATAGTAAAACTTTTTTCATTAACATAATTCAAAGTTGATCTAAAACAGAAAAGATGTGTTGATTCGAGACCAATCGATTGACCTATAATATTAATACATTCTATTCAAGCGTAGGGAAGTTATGGTAGTTTATATATTTTTAAAATCGGTTCTTTATAGTAAAACTTTTTTCATTAACATAATTCAAAGTTGATGCGAAAACAGAAAAGATGTGTTGATTCGAGACGAATCGATTGACTTATAATATTCATACATTCTATTCAAGGGTAGGGAAGTTATGGTAGTTTATGTATTTTGAAAATCGGTTTTTTATAGTAAAACTTTTTCCATTAACATAATTCAAAGTTGATGCAAGAACAGAAAAGATGTGTTGATTCCAGACGAATCGATTGACTTATAATATGAATAAATTTTATTGAAGAGTAGGGAAGCTGTGGTAATGCATAATATTTGAAAATACGGTTTTCTATAGAAAAACTTTGTTCTTAAATATAATTCAAAGTTGATGCAAGAATATAAAAGATTCCTTGGTTCGAGACGAATCGATGGACCTGCAATAGTAATACATTTTCTTGAAGAGTAGGGAAATTATGGTAATTTATATATTTTTAAATACGATTTTTATACTAAAAATTTTCTCATGGTCATAATTTAAAGTTGATGCGAGAATAGAAAAGTTGTGTTGATTCAAGACTAATCGATTGACCTATAACATTGATACATTTTATTAAAGATTAAGGAAGATATGGTAATGCATAATATTTGAAAACACGGTTTTTTATAGTAAAACTTTTTGCACTAACATAATTTACAATTGATGTAAGAACGGAAAAGATTCCTTGATTCGAGGAAAATCGATTGATCTATAATATCAATACACTTTATTGAAGATTAAGGAAGTTATGCTCATTGATAATATTTGAATAATCTGTTTCTACCAGAAAAACTTTTCTCATCGACATAATTCAAAGTTGATGCAACAACAGAAAAGATGTCTTGATTCGAGACGAATCGATTGACCTATAATATTAATACATTTTATCAAAGCGTAGGGAAGTTATGGTAATTTATATATTTTGCAAATCGGTTTTTTATAGTAAAACTTTTTTCATTAACATAATTCAAAGTTGATGCAAGAACAGAAAAGATTTGTTGATTCGAGACGAATCGATTGACTTATAATATGAATATATTTTATTGAAGAGTAAGGAAGCTGTGGTAATGTGGTAATGTGGTAATGCATAATATTTGAAAATACGGTTTTCTATAGAAAAACTTTGTTCTTAAATATAATTGAAAGTTGATGCACGAATATAAAAGATTCCTTGGTTCGAGACGAATCGATGGACCTACAATATTAATACATTTTCTTGAAAAGTAGGGAAGTTCTGGTAATTTATATATTTTTAAATACGATTTTTATACTAAAAATTTTCTTATGGTCCTAATTTAAAGTTGATGCGAGAATAGAAAAGTTGTGTTGATTCAAGACTAATCGATTGACCTATAACATTGATACATTTTATTAAAGATTAAGGAAGATATGGTAATGCATAATATTTGAAAACACGGTTTTTTATAGTAAAACTTTTTTTACTAACATAATTTACAATTATTTTCATCGACATAATTCAAAGTTGACGCATGAATAGAAAAGATTTTTTGAAAGGGATAGGGTGCGACAGAACTTTTCCCTTCCCTTTTCCAGCTCGAAAAATTATCATTTCGAATACAAAATTTGATTTATCTGATTTTTCTTTGTATTTAAAACATTGTTTGTATTATTTTGTATTTTTTGTTAATTTCTATTTTTCAATTGATCAAAATAAAGACTTTGGTTTGTATATTGTTGAAAAAAATAACTAATGCTTCCTCTATGAGGAATCAAATACATTTGCTAACGGGAAGCAAAGTGCTCGTGAAATGAGCACCATATAATTATAATTACAAACAAAGTGGAAACACTCGAGATCGAATTCACAGCTAGTTTAGGATTGTAACAGTAAACACAACAAGTTTGGATTTAAATTTGTTTCATCAAAAATCATTTTATAACAATTAATCTGATACTTTATTCAGTGAATAAATATAATTACACAGCAAGAAGAAATACTGCAATGATAATAACATATGTTTCAATTGTTTCAAAGTAAGACACCATTTTTCAAATATAATTTTTATCTGGATAAAAGATTATTATATGATCGATTTGTTATTATATTATATTCTACTTACAAACAGAATTTAGGAACATCATAAAAGTGAAGAGCAGCATGAAGATAAAAAAAAATCCTCACTTTGCTAGAAAAACAAGGAGAACATTTGTACTTGAGGTATTACCGAATTTTTTACGATGTGGCATTTATGAGAAAAAATCGGAAATAATTACGGACCTTTTTTTCAAATACTATAGCACTTTTTCTAAGAGAATTTAAAAAATTTCAGAAATGATTCTTAAACGAAACAATAATTTTATTAACGGGAATCTTGAACATTTCCGAAATTTAAGACCATTGAAAACAAAGTGGAAGACTGAATATTTCACAGATGGCCACTTAAGTCAAGAACAAGTTCGGTAATTCCCAGATCGCCGCGCTGTCCTTTCCAGCACGAAAAAAATATTCCTATTTATAGAGGGCCCAATAGCCTGCTTTTATATCAGAAGGAAGGAATTATTTAAATGCTAGGAAAATCATAAATTATATCTTCTTAATTCATGGTTATGATTTTAATTTTTTAACGACTGGCATATTTTACGTACTTCACTAAAATATACGATGACGACTGATAGCTTGATCGTACTGTGAAAATGCACAGTCGGTAACAGTCGCATCTGCGTGCTTCTACTTGTCTTGGCAGGAATTTTAAATTTGAATAAAAAATGTACATTGTGATTTCCTTTTTTTTTTGTTTATTAACAAGTGCGAATGATTGGCGAATTTAAACACAATTTTCAAAGTGCGGTTTTAAAACTTTAATCCCGATTTATCGAATCTTAGTGATAAAGTTTGAGTGCTCTACAAATTTCGCTATTTTTTGGACACTGTTCCAACAGCCTTAAATTCTCTTATTCATTTTCAAATCATATCTTGAAATATTGTTTCAGTTTAAAATATTCCAATTCTGACCCATTCCAAAATGGATTTTTTTTTTAAATATTAAGGAATATTACTGTTCATTCGAAATGAGCCATCATAATTCAAATATTCAAAACTAAACAATTTGAAACTGAATTATTTCCAATAGAAAGGCTTGATCTGTTAAAATTTCAGAATGCTAAGTTTAAACTTTGAAGGTGAGAATTTTAATTGTCTTATTTTGTTGAATTTTGAAATTGCAAGTGAAATTCTTGAATTTTAATATAGAAATAAGAACTGAACAATTATTGATTTCAGGCGACTTGAAATTATTTATGTTTTAACCAAAAATCTTCCAACTGTTTAATTTGTAAGACTATTAAATTTCGAATTTTGTATTTCGTATTGAATTGAATCGTATAATTTTATAATAATAATTTCACACAGAGAATAAAAATTTCTATTTAAATTCACGAACACAGATTTCCCGTATTTGCTCTCGAATTCCCAGCATTTCCCTGTATTTATCAAGGTGCACAAAATTCCCGGATTTCCCGGATCGCTAGACACCCTGATGTTATAATTTTAAACTTTTTTATTTTGAAATTGTAAATCTTGAAAACTGAATTATTTTAAAAGCATAAAAAATTACAATTTGTCATTTAGATTCATGAAATTAATTTTGTTTTAAATTGTTTAATTTTAAACCTATTCGTATTAATTGATGTATTAGATGTTTCAATTTTAAACGTAAAAATGTTAGATGATCTAATTATAAAAGTTTTAATACTAAACTATTGGGTTTGGAACGTTTTTGAGTAAAAATGTACAATTTCAAACTTTTTCATTTTTTTTTAAATATATTTCTTATCCTAGGTCGAAAAAGAACCACTTTTTGACTGCAAATAAAAATTAAACAATTAAGAAAGAATTGATCACAGTCGCTGAAATTGAAAGATTCGGACTTTCGAAAATAATTTTTTTTCATTTGAAGTTATAAAAACTGAACCGCAAATTAAAAAATTCAAAGTGGAATACCTTTGAATTTCAAACTTTTCAAATTAAAGCTTTAAAAATTTTTAATTCAAACGCTCAGTAACTGTCGAGAATAAAATGAAAGCATTAGAAACTTTTCAATTGGAAATTTTTAAATTAAAAACCGTTAATCTGCAAAATTACAATTTTTAACTTTGATACATTTTACAGTTAAAATTTAAAAAAAAAATAGAAATCCACGCCATGATTTTCAATACTACGAATTGAAGAAGGGATAAAAAAATTAAATTTTCCATATTATGTCATTTTGAGCATTTTTAAGCTAGAAACATTAATTTATACATTAAAATTTGTTTTGAAATCTTTTCAAATATTTTCTTAAAAATTTGTTTAGGAAAAATAATTTTTAATTTTCCAAAACTCTAAAAATAATGTTATTATCTTGGAAATCGAACTTTCCCAACATTTTCAATTTTCCTAGGAATTTTCATACAAATTTTTTATTCATTTAAAACCTTTCAAAATGCTCAAAAAGCTTATAAATTTTGTGTTGGACATCTTCAAAAATCTACATTGTGTTTTAAGTGTTTTGAAGTCTTTTCACGTTTCAAATTATTTTGGAAACTTTTCGAAACTTCTGCATATATTTTAAACTTACTCGATTACTTTCTAAATGAATAATTGTTCAATTTTTATTCATTATTCAAAATTTTTTTTTCATTTTTAAAAATGTTCTCTTAAAATCAATTTTTCAAAATAAAAAATTATTTCACATTTTCCTAGCAACGTCAAGAAATTTTGTTATTTTCTCAAAACCTTTAAAGATCAATAAAAACCTTCCTATTTTGAAATCTTCAAAAATCTAAATTTAGTTTTTTATTTTTCGAAATCTTTTTCAGTTTTAAATTAAGTTTTGATCTTCTCAAAACTGAGCTAAAACTGATAAATATCTCTTAAACTAAGTCAAATTTTTTCCAAATTGATAATTGATCAATTGTGATTTATGCATAAAAATTCAATAATTTCACTTACATATTAAAAATTTGTTAAATAGAACAATTGAAATTGTTACGTAGAAAGTTTTAATTTAACACTCTGAAATATTAACGATTCGAGGCTTTCTATTTCAAATAATTTAGTTTAAAATTGTTTAATTTTGATTGTAATATTTGATTTATAATTGCTCATTTCAAATGAAAAGTGAAATATTGCTAAAAATTCAAAAAAATGTCTTACTTGATTGAAAAGTTTCATATTAAATGGGTTAAAAATGGAATATTTCAGATTGAAACAATATTTTAAAAGGATTTAAAATTTTACAAATTATTTTTATATCAAGAATAGTTTATGAAGTTTCAATCGGAAATTGAATCTCTCAAATTGAAAAATTTAATCATCCTGTTAAGTCAATTGTTGTTTAATTTTAAATAATCGAACTACAGTTCAGTGTGATTGATTATAATAGCAAAAGTTCTTGGTGAAAATATACAACATAATTTTATGTACAGTTTCCGAATATTTCAACTTTTGTGAAATCTTGTATTTCTTTGTAAAGATTTGTAATTTTCTACAATAATTTACGTAAAATTAAAAGTGTTCTTATGACGTCAAACACCCAAATTAAATAAATGTAACATTTTTTAGTTTTTTGTAATACCTTGTTGATTTTTACAACAAAGTAAAAAAAAAATATTAATAAAGAGTTTTACAAATTTTTGAATTCTAAAAACTTGTACTTTATTGCTAACTTCTTACTTTTCTACAAGAAAATACAAGAAAAAATAGGCTTTTTGTATTTACCTGTATTTTTTGTTAAATTTTCTACATTTTTTACAAAAAAGTGCATGTTTTAACAAAAAATTACAGTCTTAGAAATGTTGTACTTTCTTGTAAAAATTTTTTCCACCATGTTTGATGTTATTCTGTTCGCAGTGTATTCATAGATATATCAGATTTATCTTGGTTCGGAACGTTTATGTACATAACTTTACTTTAGAATGTTTACATCACGTCATTTACAAATTCAAAACTTCATGGAGATCGAGAATCTCAAATAAAAAATTTCGAGATCTCGAGTCGAGAATCTCGAAACCTTTTATTCGAGATTCTCGATCTCCATGAAGTTTTGAGTTCACCTGAACATGTTTCAAGAAAATCTCGAAATCGTCTCGAATGCATCACTAATCCGTATGGTAACTAAGACCATTAATAAAAAACTGCTTCATAGTCGTATTTTTTAATGAAATATACATTATACATATACAACCAAATAATAGTTTGGTAAAAATGAATAATTACAGTTCCGGCTGATTCCGACTATGGATGGAGTTTTACAATCATGAGACGGAAATTTATCATCGAGGGCCGCTTTGTGTCCGTCGCAAAACGGGGAAAATTTCAGAAAAATCTTCTTTAGTGTACAACACACGAATGCGTTGCTTTGCAGGTAGCAGGCGAAACGCTTGCTTCTCCGGACTCCATACTCCATGCTTGTGACGATAACGTATCAGTATATCACCAGGTCGAAGATCTCGAAGATTCACTACCAGTAGTTCATTGTCCTCGAAATCTAAATTGATATAAATTCATATTGAATTATTAATTAGTTGATTGACTCACGAAACAGTAATATTTTAGCATTTCAGTAATGGAATATTAGAAAGATCAGAATTTTTTAATTACCGTATTTTCCAGATGGAGTTAGTTTTACAAGCCCCCTTATAAAAGAATCAACATATTGTGCAACATAATTTCTACCACGGCAGATTATATCATCATCTTGCATTACGATTAGCTGTGGTTGAACTGGTCCACCTGATCAAATAAGAAATATATAGTTACTATTTTAACGATTTAAAAAATGCATTATCCCGTGTGGAAAAATTTCGGGGCGCTGGCCGGGCGCTGGACAGACCATCTTGTGTCTGTTCAGACGCTGGACAGACGGTCTAATAGCGCCGCTGGCCAGAAGTGTAACGCCTTAACCATGAGATGGACTAGATTAGACGGCGCTTACCAGCCGCTGATCAGCTCGACCAGACTAGACCAGTTAATCAGACGCTTGACAGACGTGTAACGCTTTTACCACGCGATGGTCTAGATTTGACCATAGAAAAAGAGGAGGGAAAAAAGTATAAAAATTACAGAAATAGTCTCTAATTATATTATATTGACGAAACATATGTATAAAAAAATATTATTCGAGTGGAGTCTCCACTGGAGAGTCCCTGCAGTTCTGTCCTCTTCTTTGATCGCAGCAACCGGTACCCTACCCAATCCTTCCTTCCTCTGCGCCAGGTAAGTATGCATTGCTTTGCGTCGACTGCTCTCTTAAGGGGATTTATCAGCGTTATAAAAAGGAATTCCAGTTTCCGGCCGCACGGTTGAATATTTTGGTCTGATATTTTGCATACCTCATCTAAATATTGGTCTCTTTTCCTGTGAAGTATCGGTTTTTTGAAAAAATGTTTATATTTGACGTTACAAACAAAAAGAAAAGAACAATAGAAAAAAAATGCAGTGACGCTCAGTACTAGCTGAGTGTATATTTTCGAGGCCTGAGCCTCGACCCTCGTCAAAGCTACGAGGAAGACGCCCCGTAGCGCGAGTGGAGACTCTGGAGCGCGTCGAATTACCCGAAACGAATCAACCTCCTCATTGTTATGAGATGCAGGCCGGTTCAAAAAACTGAAATTATGAAAGCATCGCGTGATTCAATTTTAATTAGCAGAAATAGTTTATTCATATAATTTCAAGAAAGTGAAAAAAAGATTCATGAAAATCGGTTAATATTTGCAGATACACCGCACTGTGGGAGGAAACGCATTTTTTTCGTTCAAAAGGTCTACAGCCTTCAATTTTGCCCCAATCCGCAATTATTATTTTTTTAAATTGAAGAGCGCTAAATTTCCAAGAGCAGCTTAGACAGAGATTGTTGCATTTTCATTTGTTTATTTATTATATGATTACGCGAAGTATGAGAAAATCGAGATTTTTCACAAAATCATTATTTACTCTTCAATAGCGATTTGCATATAATGAAAATCATCTTAAATCGACGCAAGAGTACTCCCAGAATGCAAATGATTTGATTATTATCTGTTTTAATTGTTATAAACAAACGAAATTAACAAATAGCCAAATATCGTCATTGTGGTTGAAAAAGATTTTTTCTTAGCTAAAAATGCTTTAAATTATTGTGAGAGTGATTGTTAGTCAGAATATCCATAAATTATTAACAATTAGAATTGTTATAAACAATGTTTTGCACAAATTTGAAATTTGTGGTTTTTTCAATTGCGGTTTTCCTTTTATCATCTGAATTGATGCAGATATTCTGAAAAATGGAATAAGTTCAATTATATTAGTGAAAATGCAACAACTGCTGATTTTTAAACAAATGATACAAATGAATATAAAACTTTGGCACTTTGACCTGGAAAATAATTTTTTGGATCAAAAATGCTTTAAATTTTTGTGAGAGAGATTTGCAGTCACTATTTCTATATAAAATTAACAATAAGCAATTGTAATTATTTATTGTTATTATTTAAATTCAAATATCACGAAATTTTCATATATTTAAAAAATATTGTAATTTTTGTTGAAAAAAATTTTTTCTCATCTGGAAATAATTTAAATTATTGTGAGAGTGATCGTCATTAACAATTTTTATGAAACATTAACAATTATAATATTTATGAACCGTTTTTGTGGAAAATGTTGGAATTATTGTTTTTTCAATTTTGGATTTTCCTTCATCATCTGAATTGATGCAGATATTCTTGAAAATAACATACGTTCAATTATATTTGTTAAAATAGAACAATTGTTGATCTTGTAAGCAAATTAAATAAATTCAAAGCTTTGGCACTTTTTTAAATACATAAAAATTTCGTGATATTTGAAATTAAATAATAACAATAAATAATAACAATTGCTTATTGTTAAGTTTATGTAGAAATATAAACTGCAAATCTCTCTAACCAAAATGTAAAGCAGTTATAGTGCAAAAAAATTATTTTCCAGACCAAAGTGCCGGCGCTTTATGTTTATTTATTTCATTTGTTTAGAAGATTAACAATTGTTGCATTTTAAGAAATATAATTGAACCTATGTTATTTTCAAGAATATCTGCATCAATTCAGATGATAAGAGGAAAACCGCAATTGAAAAAAACACAAATTCCAAATTTGTGCAAAAAATTGTTTATATAACAATTCTAATTCTTAATAATTTATGGATATTCTGACTAACAATCACTCTCACAATAATTTAAAGCATTTTTAGCTAAGAAAAATCTTTTTTAACCACAATGACGATATTTGGCTATTTGGTAATTTTGTTTGTTTATAACAATTTAAACAGATAATAATCAAATCATTTGCATTTTGGGAGTACTCTTGCGTCGATTTAAGATGATTTTCATTATATGCAAACCGCTATTGAAGAGTAAATAATGATTTTGTGAAAAATCTCGATTTTCTCATACTTCGCGTAATCATATAATAAATAAACAAATGAAAATGCAACAATCTCTGTCTAAGGTGCTCTTGGAAATTTAGCGCCCTTCAATTTAAAAAAATAATAATTGCGGATTGGGGCAAAATTGAAGGCTGTAGACCTTTTGAACGAAAAAAATGCGTTTCCTCCCACAGTGCGGTGTATCTGCATACTACCGTGTGCACTTCAACATTTCTATTATTACTGCAAATATTAACCGATTTTCATGAATCTTTTTTTCACTTTCTTGAAATTATATGGATAAACTATTTCTGCTAATTAAAATTGAATCACGCGATGCTTTCATAATTTCAGTTTTTTGAACCGGCCTGCATCTCATAACAATGAGGAGGTTGATTCGTTTCGGGTAATTCGACGCGCTCCAGAGTCTCCACTCGCGCTACGGGGCGTCTTCCTCGTAGCTTTGACAAGGGTCGAGGCTCAGGCCTCGAAAATATACACTCAGCTAGTACTGAGCGTCACTGCATTTTTTTTCTATTGTTCTTTTCTTTTTGTTTGTAACGTCAAATATGAACATTTTTTCAAAAAACCGAGACTTCACAGGAAAAGAGACCAATATTTAGATGAGGTATGCAAAATATCAGACCAAAATATTCAACCGTGCGGCCGGAAACTGGAATTCCTTTTTATAACGCTGATAAATCCCCTTAAACACTCGACGCGTTATTTCTATTGCGAGAGAGGCGGCGCGTCGCGCCCTGGCGATTTTCTCCCGAACTACCAGCTCAGAGCTGCAAGATTCAAATGAAGCCGGTATCAGTTTATTTTTAAAATTATATAAACATAATTCTTCTAAGACTCATGACAAGAATTCAAAAACATTTTTGAATATATCAGATGTGTCGAAAAAAAATCTAGAAAATTTTAAAGGCAATTTTTTTATTTTACAGAATTTTATCAAATATTCGGAAAAGTTAGAATCAGTGTGAAATATATTTAAGGGTTTTAGAAGTCAAGAAGAGACCCAAAAGCCCGTCGTTTTCGCAACTCATTATTGTCCATCTCAAAACTTGTTGAAAATCTTGCTAGAAATAAATTCAGTACGATGTAAAGACATAGATATATATCTGCCTCTCTGGTCTTTTGTAGGTTAGGTTGCAATTTGACAAAAAATCAATTCAACTTAGCTGATAACTGTGTATTATATTGCTCGGCAATTACCGAAAAACAATTCGTCTACAAACCTAGATACGTTGCCAATGACGTAAACAGAAAACGATCCTGCACACTTTACTTCGAAGTTTTCCCAATCATGTCCGTCTGCTGAGGATCACGCCAGACCGTCGTCACGATAGCACTTAGATATTTCCTATCCAGACCGTCTGAGAGGGGCCTAGCCAGACCGTTTCGACGACACTTTGAACATCTTTCAATCGAGTCCGTCTGAGAGGGCCAAGGCCAACACCCTGTCAGACCGTCTTAAGTAGACGGTCTAGATTCGGACTAGCCAGCCGATCTCTCTACTTAAGACTGCCACGAACTAGATATTTTCAATCCAGACCGTCTGAGAGGGGCCAAGCCAGCCCGTTTCGACACTTTTAAAATTTTTCAATCGAGTCCGTCTAAGAGGGCCAAGGCCAACACCCTGTCAGACCGTCTTAAGTAGACGGTCTAGATTCGGACTAGCCAGCCGATCTCCCTACTCAAGACTGCCACGAAATTTTCCCACACGGGATCTTATAACTACTAAATTATACTAAATTATGAGTCGACTGATAATTATCCAAGAAACTAAATGTTGAATTTTACTTCTGACCCCTAAAAATGTTTTATTGATTGAAAAAAATTATGTACTGACAAATCTCCATTCTTTCCCTCTCCAAGCTGTCTCGATCTCGAAAGCTGTACTTTGAGAAATCTCCAATCTGTCTCACGAAATATTGCGCCTATTTTTCTAAATATAACATTGCAAACTCGCGGTCTGGTAGTATATTCAAAATTTCTAGTAATTAAACTGCTGCAGAAAAAGGCCGTACGCCCTTGATACACACAATACTTTTTGTCCGACCCTCCTTGAAAACAAGCATGTGGAGCAGATAGAGGATGTCTCGTGTACTTGACCATTTCTAAGATTATAAGTGAAAGAACGAAATAGAGTACTTTGCAGAAGGGAGACTGTGGGGTCCAGCGATACATTCTTTTTAAGATAAAGATAATTGCCTCCATGTTCTCACTTGCGTGATGCAGTGTATGTGTAGCGGGCGAAAAGTTTTATGTAGCGGGCGTAAAGTTTCATGTGTCGGGCGTAAAGTTTCATGCAGCGAGCGTAAAGTTTCATATCGGCCCGGCGCACAGTGTGGTGAAATTGAAAAACGAGGTTCAAAATGACATTTAGAACGTAATTATGCACCGATTTTAGATTTTTTTTTTTTTTTGAAAAATTCAGAACCAAATTTTTCAGAAAATGGTGCGAGTAGATTTTTCATTTTCTTGTTTATTTAATTTTTATATTAATGCAAACAGCGAAAAAAATGTTGATATTTTTAATGTCATTTTTAACCTTCTAGACAAAATTTTTCTTATACTTCTCGTCCCTTGGATTTAATGCACAGGGGTATAAGAAAAATAAAAACATTGTTAACTTGCAAAGTTGATTGTTATAAACAAATTATATTAACAAATAATCTACATTAGAGGGTATTCGTCTTCAAAGTATATTTCTGCTCTGAAATCGCTTGACTTCATCGTGAAGATGATACGTGGCCATTAAAATTTGAGATTAAATGTTATTTGTTTATTTTATAAACAAATTATATAAACACATGCACATTTTTAGGCGTTTTTAGGCGGAAAGAAACCGTTTTTTCTTTCGAGCTTGATGCAATTATATTGCCAATGATGTTTCCCGAAAAAATTTTTGCCACTCATCATTATTTTTTAATTTTATAAGCAAATTATATAAACAAATGCACATTTTGGGAGTTTTTAGGCGAAAAGAAACCGTTTTTTCCTCCGACCTTCTTGCAATTATATTGACAATGATGTTTTCTGGGAAAAATTTTGCCACTTATCGATATTTGTTTATTTTATAAACAAATTATATAAACAAATACACATTTTGGGCGTTTTTAAGCGAAAAGTAATCGGTTTTTTTTCTTACCTTGCTGAAATTATTATGCCGATGATGTTTTCTAAGAAAACTTTTGCAACCCATCAATATTTGTTCATTTTATAAACAAATTATATAAACAAATGCACATTTTGGGCGATTTTAAGCAAAAATAAACCGTTTTTTCATCTGACCTTAGAAAAATTATATTACCAATAATGTTTTCTGAAAATTGTATTGCCACTTACAATATTTGTTTACTTTATAAACAAATTATATAAACAATTGTACATTTTCAGCGTTTTTAAGCGAAAAGAAGTCGTTTTCTCTTCTGACCTTGCTGACATTATATTGCCAATGATGTTTTGTGAACAAATTTTCACCACTCATCAATATTTGTTTATTTTATAAACAAAATATATAAACAAATGCACATTTTGGGCGATTTTCAGCGAAAAAAAAATGTTTTTTCTTCTGACCTTGCTAATATTATATTGCCAATAATGTTTTCTGAAAATGTTGTTACCACCGATCAATATTTGTTTACTTTATAAACAAATTATATAAATAAATTCACATATAAGGAGTTTTTAAACGAAAAAATATCGTTTTTTCTTCTGATCTTGTTGCAGTTATATGGCCAGTGATGTTCTATCGAAAAATGTTGCGAAGCACCGCTAATCGTTTATTTTATAAATAAATTATATAAACAAATTTACATTGCAGATATTCATAGGCAGAAGGAAATCGTATTTCTTTTATTATTGTTTAAACTATATTGACAATGAATTGCCTAGATGAAATATTGTCATGCCTCACTATTTGTTTATTTTAAAAACAAATTAGGTAAACGCCTAAAATGTACATTTTTTATATAATTTGTTTATAAAATAAGCAAATATTAATGCATATCAATTTTTTTCAGAAACCATCATTGAAGATATAATTTTAGCAAGGTCACAGGAAAAAAACGAATTCTGTACGCTTAAAAACTCCTAAAATGCGCATTTGTTTATATAATTTGTTTATAAAATGAACAAATATTGATGGGTGGCAAAATTTTTTTCAGAAAACGTCATTAGCAATATAATTTCAGCAAGTTCAGAAAAAAGATCGATTTCTTTTCGCTTAAAAACGCTCAAAATGTGCATTTGTTTAAATAATTTGTTTATTAAATAAACAAATATTGATGGATGGCAACATTTTGTTAGAAAAACATCATTGGCGATATAATTTCAGCATGGTCGAAAAAAACGATTTCTTTTGCTTGAAAACACCCAAAATGTGCATTTGTTTATATAATTTGTTTATAAGATAAACAAATAACATTCAATATTAAATTTCAATGCCCACGTATCATCTTAACGATGAAGGCAAGCGATTTCAGAGCAGAAATATACTTTGAAGACGAATAACCCCTAATGTCGATAATTTGTTAATACAATTTGTTTATAACAATTAACTTTGCAAGTTAACAATTTTTTATCTTTCTTATACCCCTGTACATCAAATACAAGGGACGAGAAGTATAAGAAAAATTTTGTCTAGAAGATAAAGAATGAAATTTAAAAAATCGACATTTTTTTCACTGTTTGCATTAACATGAAACTTAAATAAACAAAAAAATAAAAAATCTACTCTCACCATTTTCTGAAAAATTTAGTTCTGAATTAAAACAAAAAAATCTAAAATCCGTGCATAATCACGTTCTAAATGTCATTTTGAACCTCGTTTTCCAATTTCACCCCACTGTGCGTTTTCAAGGGGGTCGGACAAAAAGTAATTTAAGGGATATTTTTAGACGCTAAAAAAAGGCAATATTTAGGAAATTTTGTATAAGCATTCCATACAAAATATTGTTATAAAACTTCTTAGGTTTGATAAATGAAGTTTTAAAATACATAGGTAGGTCTATGGTAGCCATAATAACTTGATAACGGCTTATCGGAAACAAAAAAAACAAAGGGTTTCAGATTCAGTATGAATGTGGCTTTAGCATGACCTATGCATATTGATATTTATCAGTAAATAGCAGAATGGCGGACAAGAAAACAAAAAACAAAAAAAACTAGATATTTTTCACATTTTTGGCACACAAAAAAAAATCATAGTAAAAATAGTAAACAATGAATTTTAACACGGTCGTAAGTCATACTGAAACTATTCATTTCTAGAATATTAGGTAAAAATTTCATTAGGATCGGTTCACTGGTTTTGAAGAAATCACGGCTACCGTAAGAGAAAATATTGTTTCGAGAAAAACACGTTCAAAGTTTTTTAAAATGAAGAATCATAGTAAAAATAGTAAACAATCAAATTTTAACACGGTCATAGGTCATACTGATGATATTCATGTGTAGAATATTAGGTTAAAATTTCATTAGGATCGGTTCACTGGTTTTGAAGAAATCATGGCTACCGCGTAAGAAAAAACATTGCTTAGAGAAAAACGCGTTCAAAGTTTTTTTAAATGAAAAATCATAGTAAAAATAGTAAACAATGAATTTTAACACGGTCATAGGTCATACTGATGATATTCATGTGTAGAATATTAGGTTCAAATTTCATTAGAATCGGTTCACTGGTTTTGAAGAAATCATGGCTACCGCGTAAGAAAAAACATTGCTTAGAGAAAAACGCGTTCAAAGTTTTTTTAAATGAAAAATCATAGTAAAAATAGTAAACAATCAAATTTTAACACGGTCATAGGTCATACTGATGATATTCATGTGTAGAATATTAGGTTAAAATTTCATTAGGATCGGTTCACTGGATTTGAAGAAATCATGGCTACCGTACGAAAAAACATTGTTTCGAGAAAAACGCGTTCAAAGTTTTTCTTAATGAAAAATCATAGTGAAAATAGTAAACATTAAAATTTTGACACGGTCGACACGATTTTTCGAAGTTGATAAAGTAGACTGATTCCTTAACAGATGTGGAGGAACAAAGCAAAAAAAAAAAATATTTCGTTTTGAATTGTACGTGAGTTTTGTACAACAGAGGGCACTACACATTTTCGAGACAGCTTGAAGATTTCCGATGTTCCGCTTTGGGACAGCTTGGAGATTTGACTGTATATTGAAAGACTTTGGGCAATTTCGGGTAATATTAATATGTTCCGTCCTTGCACTTCACTTTGAATAAACATTTATTAAACACCTCTGGATCCGCCCATGAAGCACTTCATGTAGGAAAAAAACTAGACGTTTTGGCAAAATTTTCTAATATTTGTTTTAGCTTGTATTTTAGTTTTTAAGTTACCTATTGGATGGGGTGGCCTTGGTGGATGTGGATTCATTGATTCTGTAAAAAGAAATATAGGGATTTTTTGTTAACGAAATTTTTCAACGAACCCCAAATCAAAGTTAATGGTCGAAATAGAGATGACCTTGTGAATCGTTTTTTTTAAATAAGATCAAAAATATAATCGTTTTAATTTACCGAAAATTGTACCTGTTTTTCATATTTCAATACAATATGAATTAAATTTTCTATAATAAGTGTTTAGTTTGAAAATTATTGAAAAACTTTCATAAATTTAATTTTTGCCTTACATTTTTGTCTATGAAAGTATTAAAAGTTTAATTCAAATACGCATTCTCAAAAGCATGAAAAATTTTAAGGTATTTTTCATATTGTTTCATAATGCTGATATTATGGAAATAATACTGCGTGAACAATTTACAATATTTAAATTTGTGTGTTTCTCTGCTGAATGAAAATAAAATTCCTAAATTTTCCGGTAAAAGAAATTTCATACTTTTTTCTTAAACGGGTCAAACATAACCCGTTTTTCTGGGCTTTCGAAATTAACATGGGGTTTTAAATGGGAAAAGCTTGTTTTTCGAAAAATTAGAAAAAACTACAGGTTTCCAAATTTTTTTAAATAATTTTTAATTGTTCAAACAATTTTCCCCCTGTAAATCATAAAAACTTATCATTTTGCGGGGTAAATGATACAGATAATAAATATCAAGTAGTATTTCTTGTCTAACATATTTGGTAATTAGTTTTTAAAAATTGTGTTCGCTCAAAAAAAATTTTTCCCCTGTAAATAGTGAAATGTTATTCTGGAAATAATAACGCAAATGATTAATGTTAAGAGTGACATTTTTTATGAAAGACAGTTTGCAATTATATAAAGAATTTTTATTGGTTTAAACCATTTTTTCCCATGTCAATAATGAAAAGTTACTATTTTCTGTGATTACTAATTGACACAATTTGGCTTATTATTCAGTATTTTCTTCTCTCGGAACTTATACCCTAATTTTTTAAACAATAATCTTTTTTTTTTAAATCAGTAACGTCATGCATATTTTTTTCAGGTAATTGATTCAAGGAAATGCGTTTCTTTGGTTTTTTTCTTTGTACTAAGGCATTGTTTACTTCAGTTAAGTTAATATTCTTTAGATGTAAAAGATTCACGCATCCATTCTAAAAAATGATTTTTTGGTAATATTTCTTTAATATAAGTAAATATTTCTTCGCATTAAAAGTGAAACATATTGAGTCAAAGAAATCGTTTCCTAGAAGGTAGGAACCTAGGTTTATTGAACATGTTTTAGGCGCCTAAAGAACTCCTTCTTTAGTCCAATAAAATCGATTTTTTGAAACAGATAAATATTTTTTCAAATGAAATAATTCATACATCATTAGAACAATTAATTAATTCTTTTTGAGTCAGGAAAATATTCACTCAAGATAAATGAATTTTCATCCAATTGAAGAAATATGTATTCCATGCTGAAAACTGTCAAAATCATAACAATGAAACAAGTATCTAAATTCAAAAAATATTCTTTCACCATAAATCTATATTCGTTCAATTGAAAAAAAAATTATTAGACACTATAAGTTGATATACACTGAGCGAAGAATTCCCGTGTAGTTCGGGTTTACACCCCAATAGTTCGGGTGGTTTCTCTTTTTTTTTGTTTCACACGAAGGTTTGGTGCGCTTGCATTACTGAGACGTGCGATCACCCGAACCATTCGGGTGCTCAACCGAAACAGCAGCAGCCGAAGTGGTGGGGGGCCCGCCCCAATACTTGGGGAGCTTGCACGAATGATTCAGGAGATTCGAGTCGTCAACCGCGTTGGATGTTGCGCGTTCGACTTTTGCGCATGTTCGCTAATGGCCGCAGCTGATGAACATCAGGTTCTTCCCGAATGTCACTCTTTCTAGGTTATGTCGAATTTATTGTTCATCACTCATATTTATACTAACGGAGCATTCTAAGATTAGGTAAATCACATAATCGAAAAATCGATAATGTACATGTAGTGCTTTAGGACAGGGTTGAACTGTAATCATCAACGTGTAAGATTTGTAATTGATTCCAGTTGTCTAACGACCTTAATCATTCGTGCAAGCTCCCCAAATATTGGGGCGGGCCCCCCACCACTTCGGTTGCTGCTGTTTCGGTTGAGCACCCGAACTACACGGGAATTCTTCGCTCAGTGTAATTGTTGCAACGAAATAATGACCTAAATTGAAGATATATTTATTCAAGATAAATGAATATTTATTCAGTTCAATGAATATTTATTGCATTCTAACAATTATCATAATGAACACAATGAGAAAATTTTTTAAATGTGAAAAATATTCTTTCAATACAAATGTATATTCATTAAATTGAAAAAAATATTTATTCCATGTCAGAAGTCGACATAATCATCGCAATGAAATAATTATTTTCATTTGAATGCTGTTTTTAAAAAATAAAACGCGGATTCATTTGAATGAAAGAACTCTTCGTTTGAATAAGTAATTTTCTATTAATCAATTTTACAGAAAAAATAATTATCCGATTCCTACCTTACATATATTTTGTTGCCAACCCTTGTCAACAGGAAATAAGACGAGTTGAACTTTGGAAAATTAAATAATAGCCAGTAAAGGATGTTTATCTTGCCCTAAATCTTCATTTTGAATTATAAAGATTTAAGACAATTTTAAAAGTCATACAAAATATTTAAACAGATTTAGTAAAAAATTTTATCATAGAAAATTTGAGTCTGCATTTTAAGTTCAGTTACGAGAAATTAAATCTTTCTCATGAATAAAACTAATTTCAAAATTACGTTTTTCATCATGAAAATTTTCACTATAGAGTGACTAAAATATTTTATAAATTATGTAAAAGTTTACAGTTCGCATTATGAAACAACTGTTTCAGCCATTTTTTGCATCAATCTTTCGATGAAAACTGAATAAATTGAAATTTGTTAATAATAAATGCTCTGCAATTTATTTGTATGACCTTTGAAATCTCAAATGTGCCGCGCATATTAGCGCCGCTGACTGGGCGTCCGCTGACGCATGGGCGTCTATCAAAGAAATTTTATTTCAAATATAAGGAAATGTTTATTAAAAGTAATGAATTTCATATATAATTCAAAGAATAGTAATTTTGTCGCAAAGTGATATTTCTTCCTCCCAAAGAATCATTTTATTAAGTGATATTAGACCTACGCGGAAAAAATTTGCACTTGAGGAATTATACTGAACTACACGGAAAAAATTTATCGGTAAAAAAGTCACGAACTAGTAGCTAGGTCTCGGATATGAGAAAAATTCATTGGATATTGATGCATTTTCGTAAATAATCTGCGAATTTCGAAAAAGAATTGACGAACTCGATGTGAAAATTCTGAAACGGTTCATCACTTCTTTTACGTGAATGATTAAAAAAATATTACGAGTGATTGGGAAAAGATCCTCAGAGCACTCACGAGCTTGTCCGACAAATCTGGGAACTGGAAAGTAGGTTCGCCTGTACGTGACCCGCACACGCTCGCCCGAACGCGCGGTGCGTGTGTGCGCTCGTATGTGTGCTTCGAGTTCGTCGGATGAGTGGCTACAAGTTTTATAATACGTATTTTGTTTGGCCTCGATGGCTGCGCGTGTTTACGCACTCCTGGTTTATGTTTTGAAACTGGTGAGTCAGCAGTTTTGAGGGTTCGAATCCTCTGAGTTGCAAGTTTATAAATTAATATAAATTAAATCGCACAAATAAAATTTTTCTTCTTTATATTTATTATTTATATTTATTCATTTTTTTATCTCGTATCCGAGACCTAGCTACAAGTTCGTGACTTCTTTACGGATAAATTTTTTCCGTGTAGTTACGATGTGGCGGATATGAGAAAAATTCGGTGAATTAACAATAACTTTTCTGTAAATCATCTCGAACTGTTCAGTCATAATTACAGAAGTGATAATAAATATTAAAAGTCGGTGCCGTAAAAGTTCAAAATCCCCTGTGAGAATCACGGTTCTCGGTAGCTCAAAATTACAGCACTATTTATTGGAATAATTTGAAATAAAATGACATATAAATCCACGCTTTAATTTTCCATGCTCCAAATGGAAGAATGAATCAATACATTTTCAAATTTTGAAAATTATATAATTTTGAAGCAATTTTAAGTTAGAAACTTTAAAACTCAAACATTTTTCAAATGATCGTTTAAAATCAAACACTTTTTATATCAGAGGTTAAATATTTTTATTTTAAAGTCGTTTGCAATCAATAATTTTTCAGTTTTTATTTATGAATTGAAACTAAAAAATTTCACTTGCACTTTCAAAATTCAACAAAATAAAACATTTAAATTTCTTACATTAAAAGGTTAAACTTTGCACTCTGGAATTTTATCGATTCAAGACTTTCTATTTTAAGCAACTCACTTTCAAATTGTTTAGTTTTTAATATTTGATTGATAACTGCTTATTTTAAATAAACAGCCAAATACTGCTAAATATTTTTAAAAATTTCCTTTTTTTAATTGCAAAATTTCAATTCGCTATGGGTTAAAAATGGAACATTTAAAACTGAGACAATATTTGAACGTTTTCAAATTGAAATTGTATAAAAGAGTTTAGTTATGAGTCTATTCATTTTAGATTATTTTAAAATTGAAAATAGTTTTTACGTATTTTAAAATTATTAGTTTTAGGGTAAAAAATTCAAAATTCATGTTTGTAACTATTTTATTGATTGTTATACTATTTTTAATCAACGCCTATATGGTGGAATTTTTACGCATACATTTTTTTATATTTTCTTATAATTTTGATATATGTCTTGTTTTGAGTGACCACTAATTTGAAAAGCAAATATTTCATATTAAACATTTTTTCACAAATTCAAGAATCAATCATTTAATTTTCATGATAAAACAATTTGCATTTTTTTCTTCAGATAGGGTAAAAGATACGACATTTCTGCATCAAATATTTAATACTAGGTTGAAATATTTGTTACCACTCTTTCAGAAATATTGGGGAAAAGAGTGTAAATAATAACATTTTCGAATATAATCGATTTTTTTTAAACTGTGCTGATTTTTTCTTTGATTCTTCCAGGAAATATTTATTAAAGTTTCCAGTACGCTTCTTTGAAACAAGAAATCAAATCTTCCAATTAAAAAAACTTTTATTTTATCCGATCGACATTACTTTCAATTAGGAAAATATTTCTTAGAATTGAAGTTATATTCGATCATATCAACTGACTGATTTTTAAATCCAAATCTCTAATTTCATTCAGTTCAAGACATTGTCCATTCGCTCAAATAATATTTCACAGGCTGAAGTAATTATTTATTTGCTTCAATAAGTTCTTATTTTTCATACAATTAAACGGTTTATTTAGATTGAAGAAATACATGATTGGATGTATTCAGTACGACCATCTCTTTGAATCAAAGAATTTTTTTTTGATTTAAAAGCTTTTTTTTCAGTGTGGTATTATGTTATATTCTACTTACGAACATAATCAAAAAACATCACAATCGTGAAAAGCAGCGTTAAGACAAAGATCTTCATTTTGCTATGGACACAGAGATATGACTTTTAAGGCATTTTTGAACTGTAACTGAACGGATCTTGAATATTTTTTCCTCTTACATATATAATAGCCATTATCTCATCCTTGACAAAAATTCCGGTCTACTCGTAGGCCGCGGATTAGCGTTGCATAAAGCGTATTTTTATGGCTATACGATATACAAACTTTATATGTGTACGAATAATTTAGGTGGTACGGACAGAACCCCTCTCTCTCTCTCTCTCTCTCTCCTCTACCTCCTCCAATCAAGGTTGCAAGATTTTCATCATTGTTCTAAAAACCTGGACGAGTATAGCATTGGCCATTAAATAAACAAACTTCATTTGTGTGCGTCAATCGGATAAGAGGCCAGATTCTTGAGCAATTTATACAACACATGGATTCTATTTAACTGAGATATTGAAACATATTTCTTAAGCAATCGAAGCCTCGGTAGAGATAAAGTTGTATCAACAAAGAGACTTTGATTGAAAACTAAGCCCATGTTCATAAATTTTAACTTCGTCTCTCCTTTTTACAGTCATATTTTATGAATAGTTTACTAACGAATTTTCTCACTTTGGGAAACATCTGCATTTTGTAATTTATGATTGCATGTTTTCATTTCCTATTTCTAGTTTATTGCTTCGAAAACAAAATTGTAAAATTTGATTGCTTTTTTATGGTAGCCGCACAAAATGAGCGTATTCTACTGCTTGCGAATTTACCGTAGCATCTCTCTTTTCGAGCCGCATAAGCGGACTTGCATATGCCTATGCATATATAATATTGGACCTCGTAGTAGAACAGTGGTGTTAGGGTATGAGGTCCAACATTATATATCAGGTATCAAATGTAGACGCATGCGGAGTAGTGCGCAGTCAGAAAGAGACAGAGATATACTGATGTTTTTAGCAAGAAACACAAAATGGCGGAAACGTCAGCCAAACAAAACTGCCGACAAGGGCAATTTTTTTCAGTTACATTTACATGCGCTTGGTTGCGCCGATTTGAAAAGAGAGATCACGCTCTATCCGCCACCAGCAGAACACGCTTTGCATGAGGTTCATGGTGCAAAACTAATCGTAGGTGGCAGCACCGAGCTGAGTACTAGACCCTCTGTCGATGAGAGACGAAAAAATATGGTGCTAGGTGTAATGTTTCTTATAATTAAATATATGAGGCTAAATAATCTTTAAATATATGTTCTGTGCTTATATACGAAGGTAATTTATACTTTTAGTGGAAATTATACATACAATGAGATATATGGTGAACTATAGTAAACCTAACCTCACTTTGTATGTGACAGTCAGAAAAGGATTTATCAACCTTTAGCGAATGCTGTATGATAAATATTGATAAAAAAGTTGGAAAAATATATTTTATTATGTTTACAAGGTATAAATGGCACTTTATACTCATTAACAAAATTTCTTTTCTTGAAATTCATATCTGATTGACAGAGGGTCTAGTACTCGGCTCGGTGCTGCCATCTAAGATTAGTTTTGCATCATGACCTCATTGCTTCATTTTCTCCTCTCTGTTATGCAATACCTGCTGGAAGTAAAAAGCTGGAGATCCTATCCTTTTGAATCTTTATGATCGAAATAGATAGAAAAAATGTATCCCATTCTATCTCTTTGTCAATCTAAATTCGCACCTATCTTTTTCAATCCTCTCTTTTCTATCTCATCCTATACTTTATCTATCCACGTCAATCTTTTTCTATCTCTCTATCAATTTAAACTCCTATTATCTTTTTCAATCTCCTTT
>CAKNYM010052346.1:20240-65961 GCA_932195095.1 Andricus curvator | reverse complement strand
ATCCACCGAGACCTTTTTTCAATACATTTTGTGCGGGGTGGTTTGATTAAAAATGCTGAAACGAATCGATTCATTAATCATTTTAGCCAAGCAATGAAAATTATGGTTGGACATCCGAAAGAAGTAAATAAAACAACTTTTTGAATTACGGGAAGGTTTACATATAGATAATATCATTATTTTGTTATTATGAAAAATAAATTGTCCTTGTTGAAAATTTTACTAATTCAATTAGTAATTGAATTTTTGACAAAGTAAAAGCATGGTAAAATTAATTCAGTGTGGAAATAATTTCAATTTCACTTATAGCTTCACAATATTAGATCGTTGTTGTTTCAATCCTACAAGGACAAAAAAGCCACAAAAAACTCAAATCTTTTTCTCGAATAATTTGGTTTCTAATGTTCATGACTTTAAGAGAAAAATCAAAAAATACCTTTTTGTTTAAAAAAAAAAGTGAAACACTGACAGTAAGAAGGGATTCAGATAAAAAAGGTAAGAACCAGAAATGTCGACCCTAAAAGTGTAAAATCTTTTTCTCGAATAATTTGGTTTCTAAAGTGCATACTTTTAATTTGCATGAAAATGTCGACATCAGTTTCAACGAACTGATTAATTAATTTTTTGTCCTTCAGCCTGACTTATAAAAAATAAATATCTCAGAAGAACAGGCTTAATCCAATATAATCCAGGACTGTAGTATATGGCTGATAATAAAAAAAAGTTGAAATTATTCGATTTTAAATTGAATAGAATAAAATTATTTCGGATCATCATAAAGCATTATTTTATTTCGATTGATATTAATTGCAATAAATGTACAAGTAATAATTTTCGAGATGAAGAAGCACGTTTCTATTTTATAATCATAATTTTTCTATTTTTAATGACAAACTTTTGATATTAAACCATTTACGTTTTTTCAAGTCATTATAAAAATTAGATCGGCTTTTCGAGACTTAAAATATGAAAATTATAATTTCATTATTATTATTCTTCATAGTGCAAATAAGATAACAAATAATTACCACAATAGAATTCTTATTTTACTAACTTGTTCGCGCTCAGTTCGTATATAATATTTTTTTAATAAACGCAGCATCTTAATTATCCTAGTAATACTTTTTCCGTCATATTAATAAATTGGAAGGTAATTATATAAATTAATTTTAATAAAACCTCAATTCGTTTCATATTTTTATGTTTATTTATTAAGATTATATGTTTAGAAATTATTATCATGTTGAAAAATATTGTAAGAAGAGCAAAATATTGCTTTAAATTTATTTTAAAAATTGTTTAAATTCAAAAAATTACCTTAAAATCTTCCAGATTCTTTTTTGACAATTTTTTAAATCTTTGGAATTTTTTAAAAATATTTTTAAATATATCGTTAAAATTTTTTGTTAATCGTTAGAAAATTGATAAAAGTTCTAAATATTTTTTCAAATAATTCAAAATTTTCTTCAAATTTTCAAAAATCTTGCAGAATCTTCAAAACCTAAAATTAATCTTTTGAAATAAAACCTAAATCATTTTAAATTTTCAAAGAAATCTTATTGCGGTACCGGTAATTTTTTTCTCACATTTTTCTCATTTCTTTAATTTTAACATTCAAGTACAACTTTTTGCTCATTGACAATACGTACAACATTGTCAGAAGCCAAAAATGTGTAATTTCCTACAAGAATCATCTCTGTACGTTCCTTAGTTTCGGAGATGACACCTCCCCACTCTTTTGTTAATAACTTATTAACAAATGATTATTTTTGGCTCTCAATTCCACCATTGTGCACAGAAAACATCAATGAAACCATATATTTTTTGCAGAATTTTCATAATTTATTTTCAGTGAGTTACAGCCATTTAAAGTTGAGTATTCTGAAATGATCATATGATTATTGTGCTTTTCACCTTTCACTCGCCAGGAAATATTCGCTAATCATCTGAAAATTTTGAAACTTTGTATCAGTATTGGCAAAACCTTCACCTGTAACATGAATGTTATCTCATATTTTTAGAATTTTTTTCTGCTGAGATTTTCATGAAAATCTGCACAAAAA
This sequence comes from Andricus curvator, assembly GCA_932195095.1. Classification (NCBI taxonomy): domain Eukaryota; kingdom Metazoa; phylum Arthropoda; class Insecta; order Hymenoptera; family Cynipidae; genus Andricus; species Andricus curvator. Next base: position 63,898 of record CAKNYM010052346.1, on the reverse strand, counting down.
ATCGAGGTGCCCAAACTTTTTGGACAGATAGTAGGTGATTTAAGGGAATTTATCAGAGTTAAAAAACGGAATTCCAATTTTCAGCCGCACTTTTGAATATTTTGGTCTGATATTTTGCATACCTCATCTAAATATTAGTCTGTTTTGCCGACCAGAGCCGATTTTTGGAAAAAATGTTTATATTTGATGTTATAAACAAAAGGAAAAGAACAATAGAATACAATTGCAGTGACACTCAGTGTTAGCTCAGCATTTTAGCGGCATGGCGATCGACCCTCATCAAACGCACGAGACAGACACGCCGAAGCGCGTCGAATTACCCATAACGAATGACCCTTTCATTGTTATGAGATGCAGGCCGGTTAAAAAAACTGAAATTATGAAAGCATGACGTGATTCAATTTTAATTAGCAGAATTATTTTATTTATATAATTTGAAGAAAGTTTAAAAAAAAGATTCATGAAAATCGGTTAATATTTGCAATAATAATAGAAATGTTGAAGTGCACACGATAGTATACACATATACACCTCGCAGTGGGAGGAAACGCATTTTTTAAATTCAATAAAGTGTGCAGCCTTCAATTTTACCCCGATTTGCAATTATTTTTAAAAAATTAAAGGGCGCAAAATTTCAAAGAGCACCTTGATCAGAGAGTTTTGCATTTTCATTTGTTTATTTATTATATGTTTACTCAAAGCCAGAGTGCTCTCAGAACAGTAATAATTTGATTGTTGTATTTTTCAATTATTATAAAAAAATTACATTAGTAAATAGCCAAACATTGTAGTTTTTGTTAAAAATTTTTTCTTGGATGAAAATGCTTTAAATTGTAGTGAGAGTGACTGTTAGTCATAATTTTTATAAAACATTAACAATTTTATTTGTTACAAACAATTTTTTGCAAAAATTTGGAATTTGTGGTTTTTTCTATTTCGGTTTTTCCTTTATTATCAGAATTTATGTAGATATTCGGAAAAATGATATGTTTGATTATATTTGTTAAAATACAACAATTGTTGATTTTGTAAAGAAATGAAATAAGTAAATATTCACTTAAATAATTAAATATTATAACTTTGACCTGGAAAATAAATTTTTTTCACGTAACTGTTTCTATGTAAAATTGACAATAAACAATTATTGTTTATTGTAATTATTTAATTTAAAATATTCTGAAATTGATATTTATTTAAAAATATTGTAATTTTTATTGAAAAAAGTTTGTTCTTTTCTGGAAATACTTTAAATTAGTGCGCGAGTGATCGTCAGTAACAATTTCTATGAAACATTAACCCTAATTTGTGGTTTTTCAATTTCGTATTTTGCTTCATCATCTGAATTGATGTAGATATTCTTGAAAATAACAAAGGTGTAATTATATTTGTTAAAATACAACAAGTGTTAATCTTGTAAACAAATTAAAGAAATTAATTCAAAGCTTTTGCACTTTGACCTGGAAAGATTTTTTTTCACTGAAACTGCTTCAAGTTTTTGTGAGAAAGATTTGCAATCACTATTTTCATAAAAAGTAAACAATATACAATTGTTATAAGAAATTTTTGTAGAGACATATTTAAATTAGCGTTTTTTTTTCAATTTTGGATTCCTCTGAATCATTTAAGATACTTCAGATATTCTGGGAAATGATACATAATATGTAATTCTATTTCTTCATTTTATAAGCAATGGCCGAAATGAATGAATGAAAAGTTTCGGCATTTTTCCGTTAGAAAAATCGGTTTTCGCCAATCTGAAGATTTTTTTTAATGGCAGGTGGATATTAAATAAATGGATAGTAACAATTATTTATTCTTAATTTTACATAGAAATAATTAATAGTTTAAAGCAATTTTAGCGCAAAAAATAGTATTTTGCAGGCCAAAAAGCCAAAGTTTTATATTTACTTCTTTCATTTGTTTACAAAATCAACAATTGTTATATTTCAACAAATATACTTGAACCTATGTTCTTTTCAAGAATATCTGCATCAATTCAGATGATGAAGGAAAATCCGAAATTGAAAAATCACAAATTCCAACATTTTCCAAAACAATTGTTTATAATTTATTATAGAAATTGTTACTGACAATCACTATCACAATAATTCAAAGTATTTTCAGAGAAGAACAAAGTTTGTTCAAAAATAATTACAATATTTTTAAATACATACAAATCGTGATATTTAAAATTAAATAATAACAATTGTTCATTGTCAATTTTATATAGAAGCAGTTACTTCTTAAATTTAAAGCAGTTTTGGTGCAAAAAAAAATTATTTTCCAGGCCAAAGTTTTATATTTATTTATTTATATATTTTATTTCTTTACAAAATCTACAATTGTTGTATTTTAACAAATATAATCAAATCAATATCATTTTTCCGAATATCTACATCAATTCAGATGATAAAGGAAAAACCGAAATAGAAAAAACCACAAATTCCAAATTTTTGAAAAAAAATTGTTCGTAACAATTACAATTGTTGATGTTTTATAAAAATTGTGACTAACCATCACTCTCACAATAATTTGAAGCATTTTCATCCAAGAACAAATATTTTTCAACAAAAATTACAATATTCGGCTATTTGATATAATTTGTTTATAATAATTAAAACATAAAATAATCAAATTATCTGTATTTTGGGAGTACTCTTGCGTTGATTTAAGATGATTGTCATTATATGCAAACCGTTTTTAAAGTGTAAATAATGATTTTGTGAAAAATCTCGTTTTTCTCATACCTTGAGTGAACATATAATAAATAAACAAATGAAAATGCAAAAATCTCTGACCAAGGTTCTCTTTGAAATTCAGCGCCCTTTAATTTTTCAAAAATAATTGCAAATCGGGGTAAAATTGACTTTTTTGAACGAAAAAAATGCCTTTCCTCCCAGTGATCGTGTGCACTTCAACATTTCTATTATTACTGCAAATATTAACCCATTTTCATGAATCTTTTTTTCACTTTCTTCAAATTATATGAATAATTTAATTCTGCTAATTAAAATTGAATCACGCCATGCTTTCATAATTTCAGTTTTTTTTAACTGGCCTGCATCTCATAACAATGAAAGGGTGATTCGTTATGGGTAATTCGACGCGCTCCGGGGTGTCTGCCTCCTGCGTTTGATGAGGGTCGATCGCCATGCCGCGAAAATTCTAACTGAGCGTCACTGAAATTTTATTCTATTGCTCGTTTCTTTTTGTTTATAACATCAAATATAAACATTTTTTTCAAAAAACTGGCTCTGATCGGCAAAACAGACTAATATTTAGATGAGGTATGCAAAATATCAGACAAAAATATTCAACCGTGCGGCTGAAAATTGGAATCCCGTTTTTTAACTCTGATAAATCCCGTTAAACCACCTACTATCTGTCCAGAAAGTTTAGGCACCTCGATTTTCGTGCAGATTTTCGTGAAAATCTCAGCAGAAAAAAATTCTAAAAATATGAGAAAACATTCATGTTACAAGTGAAGGTTTTGCCAATACTGATACAGGGTCTCAAAATTTTCAGATGGTTAGCGATTATTTCCTGGCGAGTGAAAGGTGAAAAAGCACAATAATCATATGATTATTTCAGAATACTCAAATTTGAATGGCTGTAAGTCACTGAAAATAAATTATGAAAATTCTGCAAAAAATATATAGGTTTCATTGATGTTTTCTGTGCACAGTGGTGAAATTGAGAGCCAAAAATAATAATTTGCGTTGATTTAAGATGATTTTCATTATATGCAAGCCGTTGTTAAAGAGTAAATAATGATTTTGTGAAAAATCTCGATTTTCTCATACTTTAAGTAAACATATAATAAATAAACAAATGAAAATGCAAAAATCTCTGAGACAGGTGCTCTTTGAAATATAGCGCACTTCAATTTCTAAAAAATAATTGCAAATAGGGGTAAAATTTAAAAAAAAATAACGAAAAAATTCGTTTCCTCCCACTGTGAGGTATACTAACGTGTGCACTTCAACATTTCTATTATTACTGCAAATATTAACCGATTTTCATGAATCTTTTTTTCACTTTCTTCAAATTAAAGAAATAAACTAATGCTGCTAATTAAAATTGAATCACGCTTTCATAATTTCAGTTTTTTTAACCGGCCTGCATTTCATAACAATGAAAGGGTCATTCGTTAGGGGTAAGTCGACACGCTTCGGGGTGTCTGCCTAGTGATAACGTGTTTAACTTTTTCTTCGTGCTTCTAATTTTTTTTCTATATTTGGGGGAGCATTTTTGTATCAGAAAAAAGAAAATACACGTTGAATGCCTGTCGAATCAAACCTATCAATTCTCAACTCGTAACGTATTACTTTAGAACTATTTAGAAAAATCGCAAAGAGAAATTCAGTCAATGTTCACTTTATTAATGTATTCCTCTAAATATAATAAAAAATACACATTAATCAGCCATTAGAAAAATCTCAAATGAGCAATTCAGTCCATTTTCACTTGATTATAGTCCTTTCAAATTCATTTTAGTAAAATACCTCACTTTTCTTTCTTTCTACACAATCTTATCTGACAGAGTACATTTTTCGAATCTGGGAAAAATATCTCTTAAGTTCCTCCATTGCCTCCTTGACAATTTTTTATTTTTCTATCTTAACAGTCCCTTTCTGAAAATGTTCGATATATGTACAGCATTTCTCAATTCTGAATCCATCCAGTTGGTTCGGTGGGAAGGTGCTTGTGGACCAACTTTTGTGTGCTGGGAGGCAATTCGCGATAAACATCCTCGGGTACACTTTCTAAAGAATAATTATAATATTAGCATTCCGATTGTTGATAAGTTTAATTTCTAATCCCTACCAAAATGATTAGGTTTTATTATTTTCTTTCCTCACCTCTACATCTATAATGCAATCCAGACCAAATAATCATTTCCTGGGAGAAGCACAAAACTCCTAGACTTCCACCTTTAAGAGTCGAGTCAAAAATATTTCTAGAATCAGCAACTAATCGATCTCCCTCATAAATCCAAAGCCTTATCAAGCCAATTGCTGGTCTGTGAAGAAGACGCCATCTGTAGGCAGTGTGTTCCTTCCATCCAACATTTCTTGGATCCTTCCACAAAAGTTTCACCTGATTTGGTGTCGATTCCGTTTTCCACAAACTATTCCTCAACATTTTTCCGGGCCCCGTTTCCGAATTGACAAGCTTGATCTGAATTCCTGGCTCTGCAACAGCCCTGAATGGAACTGGCTCCCAATAAGTTTGTGAAGCTTTCTTCCACATGACTGTGTAAAATTTATGAGAGTTTTGATAGGAAAAGACGAAACCAACATAGTCATCATCTATTGGTGTATTGATGAAGAAAGTCCCATCAAAATCGACTCCGTTGAATCTGTCCTTGCCTTTAAGGGAAAAATAATTTAATATCTCAGTAAAAGTTCGTTATGTTGCAAGCATTGATTTTAAAACCCTCTTCTTATTTACCTACTGCCAATCCGGGATCACTGTTCAAAGTTTGTAAAATTTCGGAACCATTGTTATGGATTTGCCAATTGGGATCAGTTTGCGATTCTCCTTCAGGATCGAGTACAATTTTCGTAAATTGACGAAAATCTGTTGTCCAGATTTCACTATTGTTGGGACAGTTGTCGAAGGGGTTCAAAATCGTGTCGTTGTCGAAATCATTCCAGCAAGCGTCTCCATAGATTGAGTCTGCAAATCATTTTATTTGAAATTAACAATGCTCGGATAAGAAGGTAAAATTAGTTTTTCTACTTACGTTGAGTACGTCGTTGGTCAGGATTGTAGACGAAAACACAGTTGTCATCCTCATTAAGGATCATATCATCATCAATATCATCATCACACCGGTCACCTATTTCATCACCATCTATGTCTCTCTGATCGGAATTCGATACATCAGGACAGTTGTCGATATCATCTTGAACACCATCTTGATCTTTATCATGATTATTGTCACAGATGTCACCAACTCCATCATTGTCAGAGTCGGTTTGTTGAGGATTGGCGTAATATATACAGTTGTCACAAGCATCTCCAATGCCATCACTGTCATAGTCTTCCTGTTCTTTGTTCATCACCTTGGGACAGTTGTCTTCGTAGTCGAAGATCCCTGAAAACATTTTACAATTGAAAATGAAGATCTTTTTAAATATCTTCTGTCAGTAGAATCAAAGATTACCATCATTATCACTGTCCTCATCGCAGGCATCACCCCTCCCATCAAAGTCAGTATCTATCTGATTGTAGTTTGATACAGAAGGACAATTGTCGCAAAGATCGCCTATCCCATCACCATCTTTATCTTCTTGTCCCGGATTGGCGATCAGTTTACAATTGTCCACAAGGTTTCCGATCTGGTCATTGTCTGCATCACTGTCACAAGCATCTCCTTGTCCATCGCCATCAACATCCTCCTGTCCACTGTTCGAAGTCGAAGGACAGTTATCAGCTCTACACCTTTGTTCAAGGCATGCCAAGTTGTAGTCTGGATATCCATCATTGTCTGAATCCAATCCACACAAGTGTCCATTTCCAGCCCAACCAATGTTACACTGGAAAGTCATTATATAAAGAACCGTTCTTAGGGAAATATCCTAATAAAAATTTCTCTAATAGACAATAAATAGAATTACCCGGCAGGTGTACTCATCGACTCCGATGCATTCACACTCGGCATGTCCGTCACACCTGGTGATCATATCTGGACACATTCCAGCGCTTGGATGACATCCTATAGTTTGGTTGCCGATGAAACCTTCTCTGCAAGGTCCGCATCTAACTGTTCCCTGAGAAAAGAATCCTTTACACGCCTTCTTAATACAATTCCTTCCTTTTTCGTCCTCTCTTATCAAACATTCTCAAAAATGCAAAGTGAAGTTTTATCAAACAATTCCTTCAAATTACCCAAATTCAAATTCAAATTACCCTTCAAATTCTCTAAAAAGCGGATAGAAAAACCTGAAGAATATTTTCAAGAAACAAGCAAGGATCCGAATTCTTAATTGGAGGAGTCCTCTGATTATAAATGCACTTTTCTGAATTTAATCTAACCTTTTGTAAGTCTAACTTTATGGTATGAAGTGAAGGAAGAAGGAGGAAGGAAAATGCAAACATGCTTTTTTGTAACGTGCACTAGTATATTCTCAATATTACAAGAGGATACTTTCTAAAGAAAGTGTCTTTGTGCCTTTTGTGCAATATTATTTGTGCTTGATCAGAGTAGAGAGATCGACTCGTTCCGGCCTAGAAGAGTAATCACGGACAATTCACCTCGGAGTCATAGCAGGGCGAGTTCTCAACGCAGCCTCCGTTTCTTCCATCATTGCAGCTGGATGTTACTGGTACACACTTTTGTCTGTTCCTTCGAGCATCCTCGACAGTGTAACCGTATGGCTCGGGTCCTGTGTATCCCTTAGGACAAGGACCGCATCTAGATAATGAATGATCACACATTAATAATCAATAATAATAAACATTTCAGGGATATCTTTTGGGGGATTCGACGAACTATTGTTTTAGCGTGTCAAGGAACAATTGTTGAGTAGGAGCCACAAAAGTGATAGGTTCTTTTGTTTTACCTGTATCCGGTATTCATATTGTGACAAGATGTTAGATGAGAACAGGGTCTTTCGAGATCGCAGAGATCAAGTGAACAATGTGTTCCATTTCCATGCATTGGATGAGGACAAAGGTCACATGAGTAGTATGGTTCTCTATCCCTTGGGTGGCACTTGACGTTATGGAAACAGGGATTTGAATCACAACCTGAACGAATTCGGGTACATTGTCTTCCATCTCCGGTGTATCCTCTCGGACAAGGTCCGCACCTAATAAAGAGTGATATTTTAATTAATTACAAAAGGTCTCTTTTAATAAAGATTCTTACTTGGAAGAAAAGTGCAAAATTAATAAGCAAGTACTAGGGAGCTATAGGATACTGTTTTAACAAAAGTGTTGTTAGGAAACAAGAAATAAACAACCATCTAGTGAAATATCATTGTTGTCCCAAATTGCACTATTGAAAATTATTTTAGAAATTAGTTGTAGGGAAAAATTGTTCAAGGAAAACTGTTCAAGAAATATTGTGAGGGAAGAAATGTTAGGATATGGTTATCATCGGAATCTGCTTTACAAAACAGTGTTGTTAGTCAAGAATGAATAGGTAACAACGCAACCAACTATTGTGAAAAATTATTGGTACCTACAAATTTCTTATTTGGAAGATACACGTATGAAATTTAGAAGGAAATTTTAAGGAACTATAAGTTTAGGAACCCTATTGGTAAGAGGTAACAGGTTCTTAGGAATAGATGTTCAGGAAAAGGTTGCTGAAGAGATTTTTAAGAAACAAGTTTCAACAATGACAATTTATAGACAATGATTATGATAATACGGTCATGTTGTTTAGGAATGTTAGGATATGGTGATGGGGAATCTGTCTTAACAAAAGTGTTCTTAAGAAAGTTAAGTTGTTATATAGAAGGTACAGGTAGAAAATTTAGAAAAAAATGTTACGGAACTATGTCTAAATTTAGGAAGATTATTGGTAATAGGTAACAGTTTTTTAGGAACAGATGTTTAGGGAAAGGTTGCTGAAGAGATTTTAGTTTGGAAATTGACTGTGGGAAAAATTTTTAAAGGAAAATTGTTCAAGCAATATTGTGAGGAAAATTATGGAATTGGCTGATTAGGAAAATGTTTTAACAAGTGTTGTTAGGAAACAATGAATGGATAACAACACAGCCAACTAACGAAAACCCATTGTTATCTAAAATTACCATGTTTCTTAAAAATATTACCTATATCCCTCGGGTGCGTCGTAACATTGTACTAATTCTGAACAAGGATTATCAGCACATGAAGGTAATCTATGACACCTACGTCCATCTCCAGTATATCTTTCTGGACAGGCACCACATTGTGGTTCCCGATATTCATTGACAACACAACGAACACCCTGGTAGCAGAAATTCGTGCAAGGATCTACAATCGGTGCTGGTGGAACTGTCAAAAATTAAAAGTAACAATAACTTCAATGATTCTGCTGAAAAATCATTAATACTCAAAAAACAGCCTTATTGAGAACAATTGTATTCATTCGAACAAAATTTATAATTACCTTTACAGGCAAGACAGTTGTCCAACAAATTCCGAATCCTTCGAGTTTCCTCTGTCTGAAATTACAGCTTTGTTTATTCAATTGAAAAATCGTTAATTCAATTGAAAAATTGTTTATTCTACTAAAGAAAATACAAACTCACGTTTTCGCGAAGTTCTTCGCGTATCACTTTAATGTACTTCACCAAATCCTGTATAATATTGGATAAATCTTGAGATCCGACGCAATCTGGAAAAAGGATTTTTTTAATTTAAATTAGATTAGGTTTTTTCTACTAGAATTTGTTTTTAAATGTACGCCTAGCGCCTACCTGAGCCAATGAAAACCGGGGCAGGAATGTCTCCTCTATCTTCTCTATCCCTGCGAATCCTCTCACTTTTAAATGATTCATCAATTTCCTTCAAATTATTAAACACATCCGTCATATTTGTTGGGCAATTTTCTTCTTTTAGTACATAGTCAACATCCCCTGATTTATGGATTTTCATTCTGCACCTTCTTTCTCTAAACTGCAATTCATTGAAGATTACAAGTCATGAAAAATAAGGCAAATAATTTCTAAATAAATATGTAAATATTATATTATAGATAATATAGTTGTTACATTTTTATCTAACTTTAGGATCACTTCAAATTAGATACAGTTTTGAAAAAGTTGCTTAAAAAGGACTAATAACAAGTTTTAGGTTTTAAAATTAAAGGTTCTGTAATTTTAATGATTAACATTTTCAATGTCATCAATTTGGAAGATTCAGAATTTAAAAATTGGACTCTTGGTCTTCAAAATCATCACACTTTAAGAATTTTTATTCATATGTCTTCAAAATTGAAGAATTTTAAACTCTGGACCATTAAAAGTTTAGAATTTTCAATTGTAACTCTTTAAAATTGTAAGACCTTTGAATAGTAAATCTTTAAAATTGAGAATTTTGTAATGTTAACCATTTGCAATAAGAAATTTTGCAAGTTTTTAGTTTTACAATTAAAACTTCTGTAATTTTGATGCTTTACATTAGAAATTTCTGCAATTTAAAAGATTTAGAATTGAACATTTGACTTTGGATTTCCAAAATCATCCAATTTAAAGATTTTGTATTTATACAGATTCAAAATGGAAGAGTTTTCAATTGTGAATCTTCAAAATTATAGAAATTTTAATTGCAAATCGTGAAAATCGAAGAATATTCCATTTTAAATCTTAAAAATTGAACTGTTCCAAAAATATGTTCCACATTACATACCTTTAGAATACAAATCTTCAAAATTGAAAATTCTGTAATTCTATATTTTCGAAATTCAATAATTTCCCATTGAAACTCTTCAAAATTACAGAACGTGAAATTGTAAATTTTTAAAATTGAAGAGATTTTAATTTTGGCAATTTACAATTAAAAATTCCTGTAATGTTGATGACTTACATTCGAAATTTCTTCAATTTCGAAGATTTAGTATTGAAATCTTGACTTTGGATTTCTATGGAATGGACTTAAAATTACTTTTTATACATTAAAATATTTTCTAAATAACTTTATTTTCTTTTGAATATTGTTTGTTTGACCAAATTTAATGAAAAAATGCACAATTCAGCCATTCTATATTAAATATCAGTATCTCTACAATGACCTCCTATATATATGGATAATTTACCTGCAGGTAAACATTTTTTCGTTTAAATAAGTTTATAAACAAATTAACGATTTTTCTACTTTTTAACGTATAAAAAAGCCTTTTTTTAACGAAATCTGAAAAAAAGTTTATATGTGTTACCGGAAATGAAAAGTAATGTCGAAAATTGCTGCTCATTAATTTGCTTATAACAAATTAATCATTTTTTGTATTTGCTTACGAATACAAGTGAGCATTCCTAGAAACAATTTACACTGATTTTATAAAATTTTCAGCTATCGTAAACAATTTGAACAAAATACGAGACTTGAATTTTTGAGATTACCTATTTTTTTCGCAAACGAAAAACGTTGCGAAATCTTTATCAAAAATAAAAAAAAATGTTTTGCTATTTAGTATTTAACTTAAGGACACTTCAAACATTATATTTATTTATATAGTTTTTAATTTTGCTGTGTTCCTAGCATCGAAAAAGAATAATTAAGAATTGTTTATGAAATAAAAAATATACAAATTGCTATTTTGAAACTGTTTTTAATTTTCTTTAATTTCAACACTTTCTGCGTACATCTGTACATTTATATCGAAGTAATTTTCTCGTTTAATCTATAATAACATTAACTTTCGTTGACAGTTAATTCTTTTTAATTGAAAAATCTACTATTATGTTCTTGGTTTAGAATTAATCTATTTTGTGGGAAACATTTTTCAACAACAATTTTGTTACAGATTTGTATATTTTTCCTTGAGAAATAATCTTTTTTATTGAAAATTCAACTATTGGTTTGAATTTCAGAGTAATCCAGGTACTTCGGAGTAATTAACATAGGTAATCCAAAAAGTTTTCTACTATTTTGTTGTAAATTTTTTGTTTTTTCTTTTGTTGAAAATTAATTTTTTTAACTGAGAATTAAACTGTTCCATTTTTTGATAAAAATGGATCTTCTTCATTTGAAAATTTGTCTTTTTCGGTAGAAAATTAATTTTCTTCGTTCAAAATTTATGTTTTAGTTTAAAAATTCAACTATTTGATGAAAACTTAATCCATTTTGTAAGAAATTCAACAATTTTGATCAAATTTCTTTTTTTGTATAGAAATTCTTTTGTTTTGTTAAAAATGTATCTTCTTGGATTGAAAATTCAACTATTTCAGTAGAAAATTCTTCTCTTTGGCTAAAAATTTAACTGAATTATTCAAAATTCTATTTTCTTGTTGAAAATTAATTTTTGTGAGGAATTGAACTATTTTGTTAAAAATTAATTTCTTTTTAAGTTGAAATTGATTTTTTTTTACCTGAAAATTTAACTATTTTATTTGTGATTGTACATTTATCTTTTTTAGTTTAAAGTTCAAATACATAGTTAAAAGTTGAACGACTTGGTTAAAAATTTATTTTTCAGGTTGAAGATTCTTACTTTTAGTTGTAAATGGTTTGGTTGAAAATTTAACTATTTCGTTTTTGGTGAAAATTCGTTTTTCTTATTTCAAAACTCATGTAATTTTTTTAGATATTGTTTTTTTTTTTTTTTTGAAAGTTAATCTTTTTGCTTAAAAATTCATCTTTTTGGTGATAATTGAAATATTTTTGCGAGGGATTGAACTATTTTGTTAAAAATTCGTTGTTTGTTTATAAAAAATAATTTTTTCCAAATTGAAAATGTAACTATTCCATTTTTGGTTACAAATTTTTTTTTTAGATTAGAAATCAATTATTTGGTTAAAAACTTATTTTTTCCGTTTAAAATTCAACTACTTCGTTGAAAATAATTGTATTTTGTGGAAAATTATTCTTTTTCGGTAGAAAATTAATCTTCTTTGTTGAAAATTCAACTATTCAGTTAAAAGTTTATCTATTTTGTTGAAAACTTAACTATTTTGGTTATAAAGTAATAGAGTTAAATCTTCAGTTAAAAAATGAATTTTCAACTAGAAAAAAATTAATTTTCAACCAAATAATTAAATTCTTCACCAAAATATTTTAATTTTCAACCAAAAAGATAAATTCTCAAGCAAGAAGATTAAGAAAAACAAATTTTCACAAAATATGAAATAGTTAGATTTCAGATAAAAAATTAATTTTCAGCAATGTAGTTTAAATTTCAGCCAGAAAAAAGAATTTTCTACCAAAATAGTTGAATTTTCCGTTCAAACAAATGAATTTTTAACAAAATAGTTGAACTTTTAACAAAAAAAAAAAAGAACTTTCAACAAAATTGTTAAATTTTCCACAAAATGTTGAATAGTTGAATTTTTAATAAAACAGAATAATTTTTAAACAAACAGTTACATTTTAACACAAAAAAGATAACATTTCTACTAAAAGAGAAGAATTTTCAAACAAGAAAGATTTTTCATTTAAGAGAGAAAAAAATGTTAATCAATTCGTTGAATTTTCAAGTCAAAAAGATGAATTATCTACAAAACAGATGAATTTTCAACTATTCAATTTTCAAAAACGATAAACTAAAAAAAATGAATTATTAAATTTTCAGTTAAGAAAATTTATTTTCAACAAAATAAAAATGAATTTTCAACAAAATAGATCAAATTTCAATCTAAGAGATGGATCTTCAACTAATAAAATAAATTTTTAACAGAGTAGTGATTCAACAAATTGATTTTAAGCCAAATAAAAATTAATTTCCAATAACATAGTTAAATATTTAACAAATAAAATTTATTTTCAACAAGTTAGTTCAACTTTCAATCAAATAGTTGAATTTGCAACGAAAAAAGATTGATTCTCAATGAAAAATTCAATAGTTGAAGTTTCAAATAAAGCGATCAATTTTTAACCAAAAATGGAATTCGTAGTTAAATTTCCAGTTAAAAAATTTATTTTCAACGTAAAAATTTAATTTTCAACAAAATAGTTCAATTCTACACCAATAAAATGAATTTTTAACAAATAAGTTTAACTTTCAACCACATAGTTGACTTTTCAACAACAAAATACGAATTTTCAACGAAAAATTTATTAATTTGAAATAGATGAAATTTTCAATCAAGAAAATTAATTTTTAACCTAAAAAGAAAAGAGTTTCAACCAAAACAGAATAATTTTTAACCAAATAGTTGCACTTTTATTATTTATATTTTGATTAAACGAGAAAGAAAATTTAAAGAACAGTTTCAAAATATCAATTTTTATATTTTGTATTTAATTGACAATTCTTAATTGTTGTTTTTCGACGCTAGGAACACCGCGAAATTAAAAACGAAATAAATAAATATAATATTCGAAGTATTCTTAAGTTAAATACCAAATAGCAAAACATTTTTCTTTTTTTTAAATTTTTCAAAATTTTTCGGTCGCGAAAAAATAGGCAATCTCGAAAATTTAAATTTAAGTTTCAACATAAAAAACGAATTTTTAACAAAATACTTTAGATCTCAACGAATAAAATGAATTTTTAACAAAGCAGTTTAACTTTCAACGATAAAATACGAATTTTGAATAAAAAATTTATTAGTTGAAAATGGATGGAATTTTCAGTTAAGAAAATTAATTTTCAAACGAAAATTAAAAATTTTTTCAACAAAATAGATCAATTCTGAACCAAGAACATAATGGTAGACTTTTCAATTGAAAAGAATGAACTTTTAACGAAAGTTAATGTTATTATAGATTAAACGAGAAAAGTACTTCGATATAAATGTACAGATGTACGCAGAAAGTGTTGAAATGAAAGAAAATTTTTAAAAAAGTTTCAAATTAGCAATTTATATATTTTGTATTTAATACACAATTCTTAATTATTGTCCTTAAGTTAAATACTAAATAGAAAAACATTTTTTTTTATTTTTGAAAAAGATTTCTCAAAGTTTTATGAATTTTCATGTAGAAAAAAAATCAATTTTCAAACAAAATTAGAATAGTTACAATGACAGAAAACTAAATGTTCACCCAAAAAAAAAAAACGAATTTTCAAAAAAATATTTTTTTTTTTCGCAACAAAAAAATGATTTTTCAACAAAATAATTCAATTTTAAACTAAAAAAGCTAAATTTACAATCCAAAAATATAATATTTCAATTTGCAGTTAGAAAAGTAACATTTAAAAAAAGCGAGTTTTCAGAAAAATTAATTAATTTTCAACTAAAAATATAAATTTTCAACCGAAAATGGAATAGTCATATCTTCAGTTAAACAAAATTAATTTTCAACTAAAAAGAAACGAATTTTCATCCAAAGAAATTATTTTCTAATCACTATGATGAATTTTCAAACAAAAATATGAAATTTTGTTCAAATAGTGGATTTTTCGATCCAAACGATGAATTTTCTATCATCAAAAAAAACGAATTTTCAACACTAATTTTCTTTTGACGAAAAAGATTACATTTCTATCAAAAAAAGTAAATTTTCCACAAAAAATGTAATAGTTAAAGTGAATTTTCAACTAAAATTATGAATCTTCAACTAAACAAAAATTAATTTTCAACCAAATACATGCATTTCAAACTAAAAAAATCAATTTTCTACGAAAAATAAAGTAGGATAATTTTCAGTTAGTAAAATAAATTTCCAAACAAAAAACAAATGAATGTTCAACCAAAGAAAATAATTTTTAACCAAAAAGATGAAATTTCAACTAATGACAGTACTCTTTCACAAAAAAGGCGGATTTTCAAGAAATAGTTAAATTTTCACGGATAACGGATACATTTTCAACTAAAAATAGACTAGTTAAATTTTTAGTAAAAAAATTGATTTTCAACGAAATAGTATAATTTTCAACCAAGAAGATTAAATTTTTATCAGAAAAGATAAATTTTCGACAAAAAATGGAAGTTATATTTCCAGTTTAAAAAATGAATTCTAAATAAGAAAAATCTCATTTTAAACCAAAAAGATAAATTTTCAACCAATAAGATGAATGTTTACCAAAGTACATCACTTTTAAAGAAATTTCCAACCAAAAGGATGACTTAGTCAGCAAGAAGATTAAATATTCTTCCAGAAAATTCGATTTTTCAATAAAATACAGTAATTTTAAACCAGATATTTGAATTTTCAACTTAAGAAGATAAATTTTGAACCAAACATGTACGAGTTAAATTTTCAGTTAAAACAATTAATTCTCATCTAGAAAACATTATTGTCAACAAAAGAATTAAATTTTGAACAAAAGTGGGAGGTTTCAACTAAAATGATGAAACATCAACCAAATAAATGAATTTTTAACAAAGTAGTTCCACTTTGAACTAAGTGGTTCAATTTTCTACCAAAAAAGTTGAATTCTCAACGAAAAACGTGATATATTATATTTCAACCACAAAAAGGATTTGAATTTTATACCAAAAATAGTTGAATTCAATAAAAAAAGATTAATTTTGAACAAAGTAGTAGGTTTTCCTTGACATTCCCTGACTTTCTGGAATTACCCGATCTGTAGTAACTCTGTAATTTAAGAAAAGTATATGTTTATTTCACTCTAGAATGTTTTTGTAAAAATATATGTATTAAGTGTGATATATATTTGTTTAAACAATAAATTCTTTAAATTCTCTTTAATGCTCTATAAATGCTCTGTTCGAGCTTAAATGCTGAGCATATTCTCGAAAGCATTTGCTCAACATAAATTCTTGAGCATTTTTTTTTTTTTTTTTAATTAAGATCGAAAAGAAATCTATTTTATCATGAATAATTGTATGCAAAATGAGCATGAAAAAGATTCACAATTAAAAAAACAGACTTCCAAACTACCTCACTTTCCGGCTCATTAGAGACAAAAATAACACAAATGAAAAAAGTAAGAACTCTACACGGAAAAAAGTAGATAGTTAGATTCACTGTGATGTATTGTTAACTTGAAGTTTACTTGTTCGCATTGCACCAGAAACAATTCAAATAGTTTTTGATACTGAATGAGATAGTGATCTCAAAATGTACAAAGTCTAAAGTCAGCATGACTACTTCAAATTGTAAAAAGAAAGATTACTAGAACAAGTAGCTTCAATAAATATTTGAAATAGTACAGTTGAGCATGTAAACTGTATGAATAACTAATTTTCATAGTAAGCAAAGAATTGTGAGTTTGACTTTTGCAAGTGAGTTCGATCTGCTTTTTCGCATTGCAATAAGCACTGCGCGAGATTGTTAGCCTTACTATTTGAAATTGTAAGTGAGTTCAGTGGCACAACTAGAAACGTGTAGACCCCCTCCGCAACATTTTTTAGGCGGTCCGTTTCAAATTAAAAAAGAAGGACGGCTTATAACTTGCTTATCAGTAAAACAACAGATTTTCGCTTTTCAATCTATAAGACAGACCGCGCACTGACATTTTACAAAATGAAATAAATTATCGGAAACTATTTTATAATGTTTTCTCTTTTATCATAATATCAGTTGAGATAATTATTACAAATGAACATAGTGAATAACTCTACTTTATACTTCAATACTGTTTTTTTGTTTTGTACAAAATTTTCAGAATTTAAAAATATTCTGAAGAATTATATATGAAAAGAATACTTTTTTTACATTATTTCTACTATGGAATTTTCTGCTGATGATATTTTTAATTTCTTATAACACTAAAATTGATTAGGATCGTACTTGATTAAGCCACCTGAGTTCAAATATTATATTATTTGGAAGAATTTTTTGTTAGTAGAATAATACATTGTTTTCGACATATCATTTTTTGAACCAATAATGAAAAAATAATTTGTAATCAAATTTGAGTTCAAATTAATTTCCAATTTTAACGTAGTAATAATTTTTTCAACCTTTTCACATTGATATCTGTAAAAATTACTATCATTTCATGAAAAAAAAAATATTTTCTAATTTTTTTTCAGATTTTCAACAACAATAAAATCTACCATACTACTATGATATCGCGATCTTTGATATTACATGGATAACAGCATAAAAGTAGCTCAAAAAAGGGGAAATAGGGTGGTTTTCGCACGAAAAAGGGGAAAATAGGGGAAAGATTAAACATTTACTTTCATATGTCGAAAAGAACAAACAACCTTTTCGTAAGAAATGTTACATTTTTAAATAACTTTTAATGATTTTTCAATGATTTCTGCCATTAAAGATTTTTTTTAAAAAAATGAATATACTTAGATCGTTGGAAACCCATCCAGAGTGAAATAAAAAAGTCCAGGAAAAAATAAAATTAGTTAAATACACAATTTTGATACGTTTGACATCGTTCTCATAAATATTTCTTTCCAAGATTTGTCATTTCATCCTTACTATAATTAATACTTTCAATCTAAATTTAAAACAATTGAAATCAGTTAATATCTTCTGTTCTCTTTCTTAAATTTACAATTAAACAATTGTTTTTGATTAAAAAAAAAATTTGCCTAATTGAAAACTTTTGGAAAATATACAAAAACATGTTTTTTGGATTGATTCGAACCTGAAATTGAGTCACCTTGAACCAAAGAAACATGTTATTATTTTTTATCCATGGGAAACATTTTTTTCGTTGTGTTTATAACGTTCGAAAATCGCAAAAAAAGATATGAAATCCCAAAAATCCTAAATCACGACATTTTTTACCGAAAAAGAAAAAAATGTTTCTTTGGTTCAAGCTGAATAAATTTCAGTTTCGACATATTCAACTTTTTTTTAAATGTGTGCATATGACTCAATAAAAAAAAAACATGTTTTTGCATATTTTCAAAAAAATTGTAACTGAGCAAGAAATTTATTTTTAACTTTCGCAATTTTAAATTTGCAATGAGTAAGATAATTTTTGAACAAAATAGTTGAATTTTTGAATTAAGAACAATATTTTTTAAACAAAAATCGAATAGTTATATTTTCGTTTCAAAAAATTAATTTTCAATTGAAAAAACTGAATTTTCTCCCAAATTGTTGAATTTTCTACAATGCAGTTGATTTTTCAACACGAAAATATGAATTAATAATTAAGAAGTTAATTTTCAACCAAACATTACAATTGTTAGTTCAAAAACCTACTTTTTAACAAACAAGAAAAAACTTTAACTAAAATGATGAATTTTTAACTAAGGAATGAATTTTTAACAAAGTTGTTCAAAAATCACCAAACTATTGAATTTTCCAGAGAAAATTCAAATTTTCTACAAAACAGTTGAATCTTTAACCCAAAAACACGAATTTTCAACAAGAGTTGAGTTTTCAACCAAAAAAGGTTTTTTAGCCAATGAAGAAAAAAAATTGTATTCAAAATGTCGAATTTTAAAGCAAGAAGATCATTTTTCTACAAAAAAAGGACGAATTTTTAACAGATTACATAAATTTTTAACCAAATATTTGAATTTTCAAAATAAAAAAGATCAACTTTGAACCAAAAATGGAATTGCTACATTTTCATTTCAAGAAACTAATTTTCAAATGATAAAACCAATTTTCTACCTATTTATTGAATTTTCGTGCCAAGAAAAGTACTTTCTATGATACACTCGAATTTTTAACTTAAAAATATAAGCTTTCAATACAAAAAAAAAATTCAATCAAAAATTGCAATTTTCAGTTTGAAAAAGTGCATTTTTAACAAAGTAGTTTGATTTTCAACCAAAAAGACAGCTTTTCAACAAAATAAATATATTTTCAACCAAATAGTTACATTTTTAACCAACTTTATGCCAAAAAATATAACTTTTGAACGAAATTTGAACATGCAACCAAATAGTTGAATTTCCAACTAAAAAAGATCAATTTTCAAACAAAAATGGAATAGTTCAATTGTGAGTTTAAAAAAATTAATTTTCAACAAAAAAAAGTTTCAACAATAGTTAAATTTTCAAGTAAAAATTTAAAAAAATTAAAAATTGCTCAAGTTAGAACATTTAAAATTCCAGTTGATGAGTTTGGAATATTCCATTTTTTAATTAGGTATTTAACTTTGTACATTTCAAATAAAATGTATTAATCTTCTAATACTTATTTAAAAAATAATATATATTTTGTAACTGTTCCAATTTTATATTGGATAATAACTTCTGTCGGCAGTTTTCACATTTTCAACTTGCTTTAAAATGTTTCATCTTCAAATTTGTTTAAGAGTATTTATTTGTAATGGTCTGAAATTGGAACGTGTACCTTATTTATTCATAAATAATTTATTTAAGTGCTATAATTGCTTTAATTATTATTCAATAATGGGTACAATTTCAAATATCGTATATTTAAAGAGAAAAGGGGAAAAGGGGGAAGGTTTTTGAGAATAGGGGGGAAAAGGGAAATTTCAAGAAAAAAGGGGAAACTAAGAAAAACAGGGGAAGACTGTGCACCCTGATATCAATTTCTCGGAACCGAATATTTTTTTTTTAAACAGTTTTTATTCTAATTCAGCATCCCCATATCTCATGAGAAAAATTTTATTTGTGCAAAAAATTTAAATTTAAATCACAATTCAACGTTTGTCTCATCTTAAAATAGTATTTCGATTTTTCATTTGATATATTATTACTATGTTTAAACTATTTTTTATTTATATATCAGTTATGTAAATGAATGTTGCATTTTAAATAAAGTGAGATGATAATAAAATCAAATCAAAATTCCAAAACTTTCATTCGAAAATATTTTTTCAAGCCTTAATTTTCAATAATACAAAATATGTGTATACCATTAAGCCATTTCCCTTTCAGGGTAGGCGTGACACTACCCGATTCGGGTAGTGTTTCTAGGTTGATAGCTTGTAGTAAAATAACTACTACAATGTACAATGTACAATGTACAATTTAGTATTAATTTTAGTATTATATATTATTATATTAGTATTAATTAACTAGTACAATGTACTTTTTAAAAATTGTAATTCAATTCATTTTTAATAATATACATATAAATTACTAATAATATATTTACTGCGTGAGTTAATACTTCTAAGCAAAATATTTTTCCCAAGCTCGTTACAAAATATTAGAAATCATCAGTAAGAGATTAATTTAAAAAATTTTAAGTAATTATGTATTATAATTTCTTAGCTGGCCACTTTTGTCTCAGAGAAACCGCTTGACCGAGAGTTTGTCAGAAAAATCTAAGTGGTTCCGTAGCTCACTTGACTAACACGTGCGCTAGATTTAGGTTTTAGGACAGGTTTTAGGTAGTTAGGTAGGGTTCGATTCCCCAGCGGGGGCGATTTTTCAAAGCGTTTGAGCGTGCGATCATATGTGTAAGACTCTGTGCGTGCAATTGTGTAAGAATAATCGTAAATTAAGTGCTGTAATCATATATAAAATAATTTTTTCCTTTTCAAATAGATCGACGTTTCACATCATTTTTGTTGTCGAAAGTTTCGAGCTAATCTATTTATAAATCGTGTATAGAATGCGTGCAGTGCATATATACATATACATATATGCGTTACAATGCGAAATCGGCAAAGTTACTCTTCACAGAAGTAAGGCATACTACACGAAATAGTAACTCTTATTCTCCTGAGTGTGGACGGTTACCAACTGGTGCAGTGCATCCTACTATTTGAAATTGTTCATCTTACTCTTTTAAGAAGTCAGTTCAAATAACCTGAATGCGAAATAGTAATTTTAACAAAATTCACCGACGAAAAACTGAGGTTCAATTTAAAATAGTTAGAGCTGCTGGTTCACAGAGTTTTTTTAACGATCCACTTTTTTCCGTGTATAAAATAAAAAATGTATTACGGCAATATAATTTACAAATAAGTTAAGTGTTAAACAAATTTTAGCCGATTATAATAAATGGAATCATAATTATATTTACAATTTTTTCAAGATGATAACGATGGCAGAATTTACCTACAAATAAATTATGAGAAATCCATTACTCCTTTAGGTTCAACATAGGAAAAATATGGAAAGGAGCTCCTTATTGAAGGCTACGCACATCATCATGTAGTGCCTTCTAATTATTTTTTACAAATATTTTGTAACATTAATTAAATATAAATAACATAGAAAAAATAAGTATTTGGTTTATTCTTTTTCATTAAAAAAATTAATGAGCGCGCGCCTTGGCGCGCGCAAGACTGCTAGTTTTAACTAAAAACGCAGAGTTGAAGTCAACCTAAAAGACGAATTTTCAACAAAAACTTTTAACTTTTCAAACAAAAAGGATACTTTTCAACAAATTGTTTTTTTTTTCGAAAAAAAATGATAATTGTCAACCAAATCCTTGAACTTTCTAACAAACTAGTTGAATTTGTAACCCAAAAAGACGATTTTTTAGCTAAACCGTTGAACTTTTAACAACAACAAAAAAGGCTTTTTCACAAAATTGTTGAATTTTCTTCAAATTAGAATATGTTTTAATCAAAGAATTGAATTTTCCACCAAAAAAATACAATTTTAACCGAGAAGATTAGTTTTCTACAAAGTAGATTAATTCTTAACCAAATAATTGAATTTTTAACCAAAAATAGAAATTTTCAACCGAGATGATTAATTTTCTATCAAAAAAGACCAATTTAAAAATAATACATGAATTTTCAACCAAGAAGTTGAATTTTCAAATAAAAAGATAACTTTTCATCCAAACAGTTGAATTTTTAACTAAAAAATATAAATTTTCTACCAAAATGGAGCACTTACATTTTCATTGTAGAAAAAATAAATTTTTTACAAAAATATCGAATTTTCAGCAAAATAGTCCAATTTTTAATCAAGGAGATGAATTTTCAACTAAACTGAAGAATATTCGACTGGAATAGTTAGATCTACATTTAAAAAATAAATTTTCAAACAAAAAACAACGAATTTTTAACAAAATAATTAAATTTTCAACCAAAGATAGGAATTTTCAACTAAAACCAAAAAAACTAGAAAAATTACTTTTTAACAAGTAGTTCGAATATTAACCAAGTAGTTGCATTTTCAACCAAAAAGATTAATTTTCTACGAAAAACGAAAAAATGTTAACGAAATAGATGAATTTTCAATTGAAAAAGATAAGCTTACAATCAAAAATGAATAAGTTAAATTTTCAGTTAAAAAGGTTAATTTTCAACCAAATTATTTTCAACTGAAATCAAGAATCTTCAACGAGAAAAATGAATTTTTAACAAAATAGTTCAACTTTCAACCAAGTAGTTAAATTTTCAACTAAAAAAGATAAATTTTCATCCAAACAACAGTTGAATTTTTAACAAAAAAAGATAAATTTTCAACCAAAAATGAAATACTTACAATTTCAATTAAAAAATAAATCTTTTACAAAAAATAGAATATTCAACAAAATAGTCAAATTTGTAATCAAGTAATGAATTTTCAACTAAAATAGTTTCAAAACTATTTTATTTTTGGTTGAAATTTTTGGTTGAAAATTAATCTCCTTGGTTGAAAATTTTTCTTTCTGGTTGAAAAATTAACAATTTGTTCAAAAAAATATGTATTTTGTGGAAAATTCGTAAAAATTAATCTCCTTGGTTGAAAATTTGCCTTTCTGGTTGAAAAATTAACAATTTGTTCAAAAAAATATGTATTTTGTGGAAAATTCGTCTTTTTTGTTTGAAAATTAATCTTCTGGGTTTAAAATCCATCTTTTTAATTGAAAATTTGTCTTTTTTGTTAAAAAAAGAATCTGCAATTGGTATACTCAAATTTTCAATTGAAAAAAAAAATTCATTAAAAAAAAACGATTTTCAATGATATGGTTAAATTTTCAAGCGAATAAATAAATTATTCGATAAAATTAGTTAAATTTTCAATCCAAAAAGACGAATTTTCAACAGAACAATTGAATTTTCAAACCAAAAGTGAATTTTTAACAAAATTGTTAAATTTCCTACAATTTAGATTAATTTTTCACCATAAAGTTGAATCTTCAACCAAAATCGTGAATTTTCAACGAAGAAGATTAATTTTCTACTGAAAAAGGCGAATTTTTATCAAACTACATGAATTTCAACTGAAAAGATATAGATCACAAGTTAATTGCTTGGATTACTTAAATTACTTCCAATTATCTGGATTACAAGTGGATAACTCTTGTCTTGATTACAGCGGATTACTCCGAGCTATCTGGATTACAAGTTGATTAATCTGACTTTCAAGTGGATTACTCCAGATACAAGTGCGTTACGCGGATTACCGTGGATTACCAGTTCCCCCTCGATTAAAAGAATTCAGAAAATATTTATAAACAAACCCTGCAGATTGGAACGAATCATAAGTTTAGTGTCTCTATTTCAAAAATTTTAAATTAAGATCGAAAAGAAATCTATTTTATCATGAATAATTGTATGCAAAATGAGCATGAAAAAGATTCACAATTTAAAAAAACAGACTTCCAAACTAGATCACTTTCCGGCTCATTTGTGACAAAAATAACACAAATGAAAAAACTAAGAACTGTATAGGGTGACCAGACGTCCTCATTTAGGAGGACATGTCCTACTTTTCACTTGCTTGTCCTCCTGTCCTCCTAAACTTTGGAAAACCCATAAAATGTCCTCCTTTTTGGCCAAAAGACAAAATTTACCATTTTCTCATAAAATTTTCTGGAAAATATGCTAATTTCAATAAGTAATTGAATGTATTAATTATATTTCATTGCATGTGTCAGCAAATAAACATTTAAAAAATTAATAATCCAAAAAAAAAATGTAATTTTGGTCTTATTTGGGGGGGGGGTGGCGAGGTTATGTCCTCCTTTTTCCACTTGGGCATCTGGTCACCCTAGAACTGTAGCCCTTCGGG
The DNA here is from genome assembly GCA_932195095.1 of Andricus curvator. Lineage (NCBI taxonomy): Eukaryota > Metazoa > Arthropoda > Insecta > Hymenoptera > Cynipidae > Andricus > Andricus curvator. Next base: position 39,527 of record CAKNYM010052346.1, on the reverse strand, counting down.
AAAATGTTTTCATAAATAGCGTGATGTCGTTTCTAAACGGCATCTTGAAAGTGATGGACTCGTTTTTCCTAAAATGCATTTCTTGAAGGCTGAAGATTTACAATTTTATAAAGAAGAATATAATGGGATGAATTATTCGATAAGAATCTATTGGAGAAAAGATAGAGCCATAAATGGTCCCATGTCTAAATTCCGAGATAACAAATCGAGATGCTGGTCACGGCTGCGGGTTAGGAAAGTGCTTAGGCGTTGTGTAGTTGTAGTACATAAACCTAGTGCTTGCCAGCCATATTTGGATAGACTTCGTCCCACGAGCGAAGCGTCACCCGTATCGTATAAATAAAATTCTTTCGAGGACGAGATGACAAAAAGAGAAATGAAACTGTAATTTCATTCATACATTTTTTAATCATAAACCCCCATGAACCATTAATCATTTACTTTATTTTGACGCGAGTGACTTTCAATTTTTGTGTTTACATTTTTCATTAGTTATGATATTATAAAAAGTATACTGGGTATAAAATGACATACTTCAGACCAAAAATACTTTGTTAATGTTTATTTGGGAAAACACCGTTAACTGCAAAATGAACAAAGCCGAGAAAATCGACGAAAACTGTTCGAATCTTTATTCGCGTCTATCGCGGATTCTTATTCATTTTCTGCATTTTTTTTGTTCTTGACTAATTTGCATACGATCTTTTCATTTTTGCAAGAAAAATTGTTAGAAAATGTTGATTAATTATCTAAAATGCAGTGGAAACGCCGTAACGGGCTGTTACGGCTCTCTTCGAATTACGGACCTCAGAAATAGGCCTGCCGTGATTTGAGAGAACGCCGTTCACGGAAAGAGAATATAATAACTAATAATAAGTGCAGTTACGGCGTTTCTCGAATCACAAACCTTTTTTCTCGGGGTTCGATGATTCCCGAGAACGCCGTAAGCACTTGCGGACCTCTCCGAAATCACGAAGGCTCGAAATCGCCGTCCAATAATTTTGGTAAAGTCCGTAACTGCCCGTTACGGCGTTTTCTCGAATTTTGACGTCACGTATTCAGTCGTCTCTGATTTACGCCTGCAGTTAACGGTCAGTTACGGATCTCTCTCAAATCACAACTCGCCAATCTTTGCAGTTGAGGGTGTTTTCCAAAAATTATGCAATAATTATTTTTAAAGTTATTAACAATTTAAATTTTTTTTTTTAATAATCAGGTGTATCTTTTTTTCACGATTCCAACGATATAAAGAACTCATTTTTCGATTTTTTGCAGTTAACGGTGTTTTTCCTAATCACGGCAGAAATGCTCTCCTTATAGAGAAACATTAATCCATGTTTGTCAATAAGAAGAAGTCCAAATCATCTTCCAAATTATGTCATTTTGAGCAATTTTAAGCAAGAAACATTAATGTATACATTAAAATTTGGTTTGAAATCTTTTTAAATATTTTCTTAAAAATTTGTTTAGGAAAAATAATTTTAAAATTTTCCAAAACTCTAATAATAATTTTATTATCTTGGAACTCGAACTTTCCCAACAATTTTTGGAAAATCCTGCAGGCATAAAAAAGTTACCTTAAAATCATCCAGATTCTGTTTTGAAAATTTTGGAAATCTCATTAAATATTCTTTTACAATTAATTTAAAAAAATTATATTGTCAGTTTTGCTAGGAATTTTGATACAAATTTTTTATTCATTTCAAACCTTTCAAAATACTAAAAAAGCTCATAAATTTTGTGTTGGACATCTTCAAAAATCTACATTGGGTCTTAAATGTTTTGAAATCATTTCACGTTTTAAATTATTCTGGAATCTTTTCAAAACTTCTAAATATATTTTAAACTTACTCGATTATTTTCCAAATTAATAATTGTTCAATTTTTATTTATTATCCCAAAAATTTTTAAAATTTTTCAAATATTCTCTTAAAATTATTTTTTCAACATAAAAAATTATTTTAAATTTTCCCAGCAAAGTTAAGAATTTTTTTTCTCAAAACCTTTAAAGATCAATAAAGTGCTTCTAAATTTTATTTCGGAATTTTCAAAAATCTAAATTTATTTTTTTATTTAAAAAGTTTATAAAGTATTGTTTGTCAAAGATAAAATTTGTTTTAATTAGATAATGGTGTTTGAGTCAAATAAATTTTATTTCAATCACATATCTACTTAAATCAACAAAATATTTGTTCGATCCAAAGAAACATTTTTCTGAATGAATAAAGAATCTTCTCAACATCATCGAGGACTTTTTGATCTGAAGTTTGTTATTTTATGTCTAGTTTACTTTTTATAATTTTTTTTCTATTAATTGTAATTGTGTTCTACATTGCAAACTTTTCACAGGTATAAGTTATAATTTTTCAACTTCAACCAAAAAGTTGAGTTTTCAACCAAAAAATATTTGAATTTAAATTCAAAAACAGTTGAACTTATTCTAAAAAGGCGAATTTTTAATGAAAAATTTCAATCCTCAATCAACAACAGATTAATTTTTAACCAAACATTTGCATTTTTAACGAAAAAAGATTAAATTTTCACCGAAAGAGTCGAATTTTCAACAAAATAGTTACGTTTTAAATAAAAAAATGTGAATTTTCAACTGAAATAATGAATTTTCAACCAAAATGATGAATTTTCAACCCAAAAAAAAATAATTTTTGATAAAGCAGTTGAACTGTTAACCAAGTATTTAAATTTTCAACCCAAAAAGAATGAATTCCTACCAAGAGATGAATTTTCAAACATGTTTCAAACCAACTCGAATTATTCCGAAAATAAAAATTGCCTTAAAATCTTCCAGATTTTCTTCGTAATTTTTAAAAATCTTTTGAAACTTTTCGAAATCCTTTTAAATTTTCTTTAAAAATAAAATTTTAAAAATTTTAAATCATTTTGAATTTACCAGGAGTTTTAAGGAAAGTTGGTTATTTTCTTTGAAACTTTCAAAATTCTTAAAAAGCTTCGAACATTTTGTTTGAATTTATTTGAAATCTTTTTAAGATTGCAATTATTTTTTTATCATTTTAAAACTTCTTAATATCTCTTAAACTTAATAACTCTTAAACTCTTAATATCTCTCAAAAATTCTTAGAAAGCTTCTTTTTAAGAAATATTCAAAAATATACATTTTGTTTAAAAATCTTTAAAATCTTGTCTAGTTTTTAATTATTTTGCAATCTTTTCAAAGTTTTTAAATACCTCTTAACCTTACTCAAATTTTTTCAAAAATTGGTAATCTTGAAAAATAGAACAATTTAGCTTCAAAATATTTTTCTCTTTTTTAGCATTTAAGGAAATCATTTTAAATGTATTGAAATCTTTTTTCAATTTTCTCCTAAAATGCTTTTTTAAATAAAAAAACATTTTAAGTTTTCCCAGAAATATTAAGAATTTTTTTTATTTTCTTGAAACCTTTCAAAATTCTTAAAAAAACTGTAACACATCGTCAATTAAGATATTCTAGGTTGTTGCCTAATATTTCATTTTTCTTATCTCTATGAATGTGTGAAAAAGTTTATAAATTATAGTGTGGTAGCAAAATGTTAAAAACAAAATTATTTCCTAATATTAAAAAAATTATTTACAATTGAAATTTTTTCTTTCATAAATAATGTTTAGAAAAACATGGAAATAAATTTTATCATGAAATAAAATTACTCATTTGAAAATTTCAATTTACATCTCGAGGCCTTTTTGGTCTAAAGTATGTCAGTTTACATCCAGTAAAATTATTCTCTCAGAAAAACAACATTGCACAATCCCACAACATCGATTAATTACTTATTATAGTAAAAGCAGTTATAATAAAATTTAAATTAGGCGCGCAACCCGCTTCCCTTTTCTGACTGGTCAGTGCGATTTGCATATTTAGGCGCGAGATTCAAATTTAAATAATTCAAAAACTTCCCTCTAAAGTCATGAATAAAATATATTGTTTTAAATTTAGATTCAATCGAAGTGGAGAATCCGATTGCAAAATTCGCGATGTACAGGTATCTCAAGATATCGGACCATGAAATCATGAATTAATGCAATGCCGGTTTTGTTATGGAATTCACGTGGGCACCTGGTTAAATGCCCACACGACCCTTTTTCTGGAACACGAGTTAACGAACAAGCCTATTTCATTGATTTATTAGCGCAGAAAAAAATAATAAAAATTACGTTATAAAATAAATTTAAATTAAATAATGGAATCATTTATTAATTTTTGTTATTATTTTTTCAGATGAATATTTTTTTGAGGGAATACTCACCACTCTGAGAGAAGATGAATCTTCGATTTCTGACATTTCCCTCATTGTTCTTTTTATGGGAATTTCTCCTTGATAAAGACAATCCACATAAATTTCAAGATGTGCCTCGGGTTGTTTTTGACGAAGAACAACAACGAGATTTTTAATTGGCTCAATTACATCTAAACTATCAATCACAAGATGTTCCGAGCGGGAAAAACCATTTTCGGCAGTTTCGAGAATCACTGAAAATTATTCAAAATTTGTAGTTTATTAATTAATTAATTAATTAAAATTTGTATTTATTATTTTATTAAAATCGGGAAAAACGGGAAATTACCAGACATTTTTTCACTTGGAATGGGGAATTTTCCAAACGAATTGCAATTCTGACTTTAAGCAGTGAATTTTCTAAAATAATTATAATTCTCAGTCGCGAAATAGAATTTCAGTGAGGAAATATAATTTTGAGTTTGGGGCAGGGAAATTCCTGTGAAGAATTATAATTTCAAATTTTCAACAGGGAATTTCATAAAGAATTTTTTTCACTTTGAGGCAGGGAATTTTCTAAAAGAATATTAATTCTGAGATAGAACTGAGAATTTTCGTTAAAAAATATAATTTTCATTTTAGGTTTACTTTAGAGTAGAAAATTTCGTTAGAAATTGTAATTCTTCTTAGAACACTGAATTCTTTAAATTAAACGGGAAGTTTGAAAAAGAATTTCAATTATAATTTAAAAGAAGGGCAATACAAAATTTGCATCTGGAATAGAAAATTCTGTAAAAAATATAATTCTGATTTGGAACAGGAACTTTTGGAAATGAATTTAATTATAATTTATAAAAAGTGAATTTACAAAAAAAACTCCCTTTTACAAGTCAGAATTCGTCAGATTTTGAAAATTCCTTGTTCCAAATCGGAATTTGCTTAAATTCCAAAATTCTTTTTCTTTTGCAAATAAAAATTGGGTCGACTGAAAAATCCCGAAAAATAAAATTCCCGACACTGTAAAATTTCCGAATCGAAAAATTCAAGAATAATAAAATTTCCGAATCATAAACTTCCCGAATTATAAAATTCCCAAATTGGAAATTGCCGAATAATAAAATTTCCGAATTTGAATAATTAAAATATCTTTTTATAAAAATTATTTATTTATTCAAAATACGATAATTAAATATTTATATAAAAAAAATATATTTTCAGTTTTGAAAGTTTCTAAAACTATTTTTTGAATTTAAGATAAAAATAATTGAAAGAAATCTATTTCTGGATGAAATATTCTTTCAATTATTGTTATTTTAAATTTAAAAAAATAATTTCAAAAGCTTTAAACATCAAAAATAATTTTTTATAGAAATATTTGATTATTGTATTCTTAATAAATGAATAATATTTATTTTAAAACTATTGTTAATTGTTTAAATTCGGGAATTTTATAATTTAGGAATTTTCTAGTTCAGATACTTTATAATCCGCCAATTTTCAAATCCGGTAATATTATAAACTGTCGGGAATTTTATTATTCGGGAATTTTACAGAGTCGGGAATTTTATTTTTCGAGATTTTTCAGTCGTCTAAATTTTAGGAAAAGGAAGTTACTATATTTCTGAATTATAATCGAAAATGTTGTAAATAAAATACAGTTCTGACTTGGAACAGGGAATTTCCATAAACAATTATAATTTTGACTTTGGGACAGGGAATTTCAGTAAAGAATTATAATTTACACTTTTAAACAGAGAATTTTCATAAATAAATAAAATTTTTGGATAATTTTAATTCTGATTTAGAAGAAGGGAAATAAAAAAAGATCCCTGTTGAAATTCAGAATTATAATTCTTTTCCGAAATTCCCTGTTCCGAATCATAAATATTTTTAATCTTTTCAGAAATCTCTTGAAATTAAAAAAAATATTTTGAAATCATTCAAATCTTTTGAACTCTATTAAATTGACCATGAAAAAATAACAATTGGTCCATTGTGTAGACACCCTGGTTAATTTATTTATAAATTAAAACAAAAACCATAAAATAATTATATTTTTTTATTAATTAGATTTTGTAATAAAAAATATTCTGCACTATTCTAGAGTATGATAAAAAAGTAAAAAGGTAGAAAACTATTTTTTAGAATCGATATTTCCGTAATAATCCATAAAGCTTCGTTTCTTTATCTTTTTTTATATATTCCGGATATCTAAAAAAAATTAATTTTTCTTTTATGAAAATGTTAGATAAACCTCAGGATAAAAAAAAAGTTAAATATTTCATGTCGAAAAATAATAATTATTGTAAAAAATATTAATATATAAGAAAATAGATTATAAAAGCTTTTTATTGTGTATAATTTGCCTAATTAATAATTTTAATTGTTCTTACCTCTTTTGGTGTGTCTGTCTAGCATAAGTACAAATTTATCTTTAGTCTTGGAAAACTCCGCAGCGAGTAAAATTTCATCTTCACCTACTGGTTTTTTCCTAGGTCTAATGTGGTTTATTGAAATACTAAATTCATCATCCTGCAGTGCATTTTCCAAGTGTCTCGTAAGAACTGAAAAAAGATACAAATTTTATTTATATAATAATATATTTTTTTCATAATTTATTAAAAAATATTATTGCGAGTTACTATTAAAAACCACTACTGACTTTGAAAAGTGATTACTCGTTCAAAAAAGGAGGGAAAAACTAAAAACATGCAATAATTTCTCGAATTTAGTACCTCGAATTAAACTTGTGGTATAAATGAGGAAAATTGTAGAAAAAATCTTAAATTTTTGGGCAGATGGCAATTCCGCCCCAGCTACCTGCGTACGGTCCCCCCACTACGCGGCTTTCCCTCACTCAGCCGAACTGCTGCCGCCGCGCCTGGTCAGCGGGAGTCCTTTGTACCTAATGAGGACTAAAATGCGAAATACAATATTTTCTAAATTTAGCGCTTGGTTATTTAAAAATATAATATTCAAAATCAGCAAATTGTAACGATTCTTTAAGTCAAATAACATATCGTTGGAATCGTTATAATTAGCAGATTTCAAATATTATATTTGTGAATCACCAAGTGCTAAATTTAAAAAATGTTATATTATACATTTAAGTCCTCAGTAGGTACAAAGGACTCCAGCTGACTAGGCTCGGCGGCAGCAGTTCGGATGAGTGAGGGCAAGCCGCGTAGTGGGAGGACCGTACGCAGGTAGCTGGGGCGGAATTTACCATCGCCCAAATTTTTCACACACCGTTTTTGAGGTCTTTGGGATCGCCTATAAACTATGTTACAAATTCGAGGACCGGAGAGGGTTACGCCAAAAACTACGATTGGTAACAGTTTGAAAATTACTTTCATATTTTAGTCTTAGCGCTCTTTCCCATATTCCCTTCTCTTCCGCTTTTTAAAGAATATCTGTTTTTTCTCCTGTTTTCAAGAAATTTCCCCTTTTTATCGATTTTCCGTTTAAATTTTTGTTTTGGTTAAAAATTATACTATTTGTTCGAAAAAAAATTTTTTTCTTTGTATTCTGTTGAAAATTCGTGGTTTTTAATAGAAAATTAATCTTATCAGTTAAAAATTCATCTTTTGCGTTGAAAATTGATCTTTTTGGTTCAAACTTTAATAATTTTATTAAATATTCGTATTTTTTTTATTGCATTCAAATGTTTTTGATTTAAATAAAAAGCTTGTTGGTTAATACATAATCAATTACACTTTTTGTTGAGAATTCATCTTTTTCGTTTGAAAATTTAACTACCTGCTTAAAAGTTAAACTATTTTGTGAAAAATTAATTTCTTTTGTGAAGATTCATCATTTTAGTTAAAAATTCATCTTTAGAGTAAAAAATGTAACCTGTTTTTTTAACCGAAAATATAACTATTCCATTATTGTCTGAAAATTCATATTTTTTTATTGAAAATTAATCTTTTCTATTCGAAAATTCAACTATTTTGGTAAAAAATTCAACCATTTTGTTGAAAAATTAACTACTTGATGAAAAATTAACTTTTTTGTTAAAAATTCATAGTGTCGGTTTACAAATTCAATTGTTTTGTGGAAAATTCATCTATTTTGCTGAGAATTCGTCTTTTTGGGTAGAAAATTAACCCTCTTTTTTTTTAAAATTCATCTTTTTGGCTGTGGGTTCAACTATTTTGTTAAAAGCCTGTCTTTTTTGGTTTAATTTAACTGCAAGAAAATTTATTTTTTTGTTGAAAATTGATTTTTCAACTGAAAATGTTACTATTTCATTTTTTTTTTTTTTTTGAAAATGTATCTTTTTGATTAAAAATTCAACTATTTTGTTAAAAATTCGAATATTTATTTCAAAAATAACTACTTGTTAGAAGATTAACTTTTTGTTGAAAATCCATAGTGTCGGGTAGAAAATTCCACTTTTTTGTGTGAAATTCACGTATTTTGTTGAAAATTCATCTTTTTGGATAGAAAATTAATCTTTTTTAAAAATTCATCTTTTTGGCTGTAGATTCAACTATTTTATTAAAATTCGCCTTTTTTTATTCAATTCAACTGGTAGAAAATTGTTTTGTTTCTTTTGTTGCAAATGAATTTTTTAATCTGAAAATGTAACTATTTCATTTATGGTGAAATTTTTTTTATGGTGAAATATTACCGAATTTGAAAATTCCCAAATAATAAAATTCCCGAATAATAAAATTCCCGAACAGTTTATAATATTACCAAATTAGAAAATTCCAAAATAATACAATTCCTGGCAGTTTATAATATTAACGTATTCGAAGATTTCCGAATATGAAAGTTCCCGAATAATAAAATTCTTGAACAGTTTATAATATTACGGAATTGCAAAATTCCCGACAGTTTATAATATTACCGAATTTGAACATTCCCGAATATGAAAATTCCCGAATTATAATATTCCTGAATAATAAAATTCCCGAATTGGAAAATTCTCGAATAATAACATTCCTAACAGTTCATAATATTACCGAATTGAAAAATTCCCGAACAGTTTATAATATTAACGAATTCGAAGATTTCCGAATATAAAAGTTCCCGAATAATAAAATTCTTGAACAGTTTATAATAATACGGAATTTGAAAATTTCCAAATAATAAAATTCCCGACAGTTTATAATATTACCGAATTTGAACATTCCCGAATATGAAAATTCCCGAATTATAATATTCCTGAATAATAAAATTCCCGAATTGAAAAATTCCTGAACAGTTTATGATATTACCGAATTCGAAAATTTTCGAATATGAAAATTCCAGAATAATAAACTTCCCGAATTATAAAATTCTTGAACAGTTTATAATATTACGGAATTGGAAAATTCCCAAATAAAATCCCCGAATAATAAAATTTCCGAACTGGAAAATTCGCAAATAATAAAATTTCTGACAGTTTATGATATTACCGAATTCGAAAATTTCCGAATCTGAAAATTACAGAATAATAATATTCCCGAATTTTAATACTCCCGAATAATAAAATTCCCGAATTGGAAAATTCTCGAATAATAACATTGCTGAACAGTGTCTAATATTACCGAATTGAGAAATTCCCGAATAATAAAATTTCCGAATTTTAATATTACCAAATTAGAACATTCCAGAATGATAAAGTTCCTGACTGTTTACAATATTACCGAATTCGAAAATTTCCGAATATGAAAATTCCCGAATAATAAATTTCCCGAATTAAAAAATTCCTGAATAATAAAATTCTTGAACAGTTTATGATATGACGGAATTGGAAAATTCCCAAATAATAAAATTCCCGACAGTTTATGATATTACCAAATTTGAACATTTCCGAATATGAAAATTCCCGAATTTTATCATTCCCGAATAATAAAATTCCCGAATTGGAAAATTCTCGAATAATAACATTGCTGAACAGTGTATAATATTACCGAATTTGGAAATTCCCGAATAATAAAATTACCGACAGTTTATGATATTACCGAATTTGAACATTTCCGAATATGAAAATTCCCGAGTAATAAAATTCCCGAATTTTAATATTCCCGAATAATATAATTTCCGAATTGGGAAATTCCCGAATAATAAAATTCCCGAATTGAAAAATTCTCGAATAATAACATTCCTGAACAGTTTATAATATTACCGAATTGGAAAATTCCCAAATAATAAAATTCCCAAAAGTTTATGATATTACCGAATTTGAACATTCCGGAATATGAAAATTCCCGAATAATAAAATTCCCGAATTTTAATATTCCCGAATAATAAAATTCCTGAACAGTTTTTAATATTACCAAATTAGAAAATTACAGAATAATAAAATTTCTGACTGTTTATAATATTACCGAATTCGAAAATTCCCAAATAATAAAATTCCCAAAAGTTTATAATATTACCGAATTTGAACATTCCCGAATATGAAAATTCCCGAATTTTATTATTCCCGAATAATAAAATTCCCGAATTGGAAAATTCTCGAATAATAACATTGCTGAACAGTGTATAATATTACCGAATTTGGAAATTCCCGACAGTTTATGATATTAACGAATTTGAACATTCCCGAATATGAAAATTCCCGAATAATAAAATTCCCGAATTTTAATATTCCCGAATAATCAAATTCCCGAATTGGGAAATTCCCGAATAATAAAATTCCCGAATTAGGAAATTCCCGAATAATGAAATTCCTGAACAGTTTTTAATATTACCAAATTAGAAAATTACATAATAATAAAATTTCTGACTGTTTATAATATTACCGAATTCGAAAATTTTCGAATATGAAAATTCCTGAATAACAAATTTTCCGAATTTTAATATTCCCGAATAATAAAATTCCCGAATTGAAAAATTCTCGAATAATAAATTCCTGAACAGTTTATAATATTACCGAATTGGAAAATTCCCAAATAATAAAATTCCTGAACAGTGTATAATATTACCGAATTGGAAAATTCTCGAATAATAAAATTCCCGAATAATACATTTTCTTGAGCAGTTTACAATATTACGGAATTGGAAAATTCCCGAGTAAAATTCCCGAATTGGAAAATTTCCGGATGATAAAATTCTTGAACAGTTTATAATATTATGGAATTGGAAAATTCCCAAATAATAAAATTCCCGAAAGTTTATGATATTACCGAATTTGAAGATTCCCGAACATGAAAATTCCCGATAAATCAAATTCCCGAATTTTAATATTCCCGAATAATAAAATTCCCGAATTGGGAAATTCTCGAATAATAACATTGCTGAACAGTTTATAATATTACCGAATTGGGAAATTCCCGGAAAATAGAATTCCCGAGCAGTTTTTAATATTACCAAATTAGAAAATTCCAGAATAATAACATTCCTGACTGTTCACAATATTACCAAATTCAAAAATTTCCGAATATGAAAATTCCCCAATAATAAATTTCCCGAATTATGAAATTCCCGAATAATAAAATTCCCGAATTGGAAAATTCCTGAATAATAAAATTCTTGAACAGTTTATAATATTACGGAATTGGAAAATTCCCAAATAATAAAATTCCCGACAGTTTATAATATTATTGAATTTTAACATTCCCGAATAATAAAATTCCCCAATGATAATATTCCCGAATAATACAATTTTCGAATTAGAAAATTCTGGAATAATAACATTCCTGAACAGTTTATAATATTACCGAAATGGAAATTTCCCAAATGATAAAATTCCCAAATAATTATAAAATTCTCGAACAGTTTATAATATTACCGAATAGGAAAATTCCGAATAATAAACTTCCCGACAGTTTATAATATTATCAAAATAAATAAATATAAATAATATTTATAAAAAAATTTTAATTGTTTAAATTCGGGAATTTTCTAGTTCGAATATTTTATGATTCTGCAATTTTCTGTCAGGAATTTTATTATCCGGTAATTTTCAAATTCGATACTATTAGAAACTGTCGGGAATTTTATTATTCGGTATTATTATAAACTGTTAGAAAATTTTATTATTCGGGAATTTTCCAATTCGGTAATTATATAATTCGTTAATATTATAAACTGTCGGGGATTTTCCAATTCGAGAAATGTTATTTTTCGAGAATTTTATTTTTTGGGAATTTTACAGTGTCGGGAATTTTATTTTTCGGAATTTTTCAGTCTTCCCATTCAAACATTATTTTTAATGATTAAATATAATAAAGAATTTTCTTTTAATAATCAACAGAAATAATTAATCATAATTAAAATTTTGATACGCGTAAGTCCGATTTGAGCTTAAAATGAAAATTTAGTTTAATAATTATTAACTGGCCGTGAATTAGGCTTGGTCCTAAATAGTGGTGACGTACAATGAATCAAAGAAAATCTACGTTAGATACGGTTCCCGAAATTAAAGGGGCATTAAAAACCGTAACGTCCAATTTCCTTAATTAAAGAAGCTAGTGCATTGTCTATTGCACTTCTAGCAGATGACGCATTCTCACATCACTTAATAAAAAAAAAACAATTTTGTTTATCAACCTTTTTCTAAAATTATAATTTACAAAACAAAAATATTTCAGTCACAATCACTTCAAAACAATTTAAATTATTATTAATTATTTAATCTATTTAATGAGGCGGAGTGAAAATGATAAAATTAATCGAATCGTTTGAGCTTACCTCAAGCTCAACTTTGGTTAATATCTTCTGTTCACTTTTTTATTTAAAAATTCAAACAAATTTTTGTTGAATTAGAAATTTAAAAAAAAAGTGTTCTACCTAATCTAGAATTTTCTGAAAATGTGCAAAAAACATGTTTTCTTTTTGGAACACACTTTTTTGAAAAGGTTGAATATGCGTCGAACCTCAATTTTCTTTAAATAAAACCAAAGAAACTGGCCATTATTTTGCTTTCATGAAAAAAATCTTTTTGTGGTGTTTGAAACGTTCAAAAATCGCAAAAAAAACATTTTTTTTCTGAAAAAGAAAAATGATAACATGTTTCTTTTATTAACATTGAAGAAATTTCAGGTTCGACATATTCAATTTTTTCCAAAATGTCTGCCTATGATTTAATCTAAAAAAACAAGTTTGTGCACATTTTCCAAAAATTCTAAATTAGACAAAAAGGTTTTTTATTTATAATTTTTTATTTTATTTTTTTGTTCCTATGGTTGGATGCCAACCCACACTTACTGATTTTGAATCTGAAGTCAACATTTTTAAATTTTTAAGGGGTGACTAAATATGGCGGTTCCGAAAACTAAACATTTTTTATTTATATCAAAAGTATGTACTTCAGGTAAAAAAATTTCCCTCACATGATATAATAAAACCTGATATTTAGGGATTTTTTGGATCGCTTATTACGAATCTAGGGTCAAAATTCAAAAAATTTAAGATCCAAGATGGCGGATTCAATATGGCAGAATGAAACTAAAGAAATTAACTAATTGGCTCTGAACTCGGTATTTATGTTTTTTTCATCGCTGATTACTAATCTGGAATCAAAATATAAAAATTCAATATGGCGGATCCAATGTGGCGGACTCAAATGGCCATAATGATCAGCCATTTTTAATTTTTATATTTTGTCTTCAGATTCGTAATCAGCGATGAAAGAACCTAAAAAGAGTTTAGAGCCAATCAGATAATTTCTTTAGTTTCATTCCACCATATTGGATCCGCCATCTTGGATTCTAAAATCTTTCAAATGTTAATCCCAGGTTCGTAATCAGTGACCCAAAAACGCCTGAATACCGAGTTTAGAGGCAATCGATAAATTTTTTGTAATTTGAGGTTGCCATCTTGGATCCACCATTCTTAATTTTTTAATTTAGAGTTCGGATTCGACATCAGGGACCCCAAAAAACCTCAAGTATGAAGTTTTATGCTAGTCAAATCACTTTTTGAGTTTTCGGTCCGCCATTTTGGAACCGACATTTTGAATTTTCAAATTTGAATTTTAGATTCAAAATCAGAGACCTCAAAAACCCGCGAATCTAAAGTTGTATGCAAATCAAATTAATTTTTGATTTTTCTCTTCGCCATTTTAGATCCGCCGTTTGGAATTTTCAAATTTGGATTTTGAAAAACATTATTTTGAATTTAAAAAAGTTAAAACTTTCAAAAAACATTTTATTTTAACAATGATTTGTGCAATTGCATTTTTCCTTACTATCGCTTGTTACCAATTTTTGAAAAATGGTTTATTTATTCCCGACAGAAAATTGCCAAATTATAAAATATCCAAACAGAAAATTCGCAAATTTAAACAATTAAAAAAATTGTATTTCAATGAATATGTTTATTAAAAATACAATCATCAAATATTTTGGTCAAAGAAAAATTGTTTTTTAATGTTTAGAGCTTTTTAAAATTATTTTTTTAATTCAAAATAAGAATAAATTTTAAAAAATGTATCCCTGAATGAAAAATTTTGTTCGAAAATGTGCGTGGTAAAAAAAAAAATTACAAAAAACGTTCTCAAAAATGGAATTTTTAATTGAAAAAAAAATAAGAAGAAATTTGGAGAGAAATCAGTGCTGAATTTAATGCTGCAAAGTTTGTTTGGAAAATATTATTAGGTTCAGAGAAAAAGGTAGAATTTTTTGTCGTTCGAAGCGTTAATTCATCTCGAAATTTCTCTTTATTCATTTTTTAATAAAAATTTGATTTTTAAGAATGTTTCTTGTAATTTTTTTAAATACCACGCACTTCTTCAAACAAAATTTTTCATCCAAAAATATATTTTTTTCAATTATTGTTATTTTAAATCCTAATTGTAAAAAAAACGTTGAACATTAAGAAAAATTGTCTTCGATAAAAATATTTGATTATTGTATTTTCAATGAATAAACAATATCTATTGAAAAAAAAACAATTATTTAATTAATTCAAATCGGGAATTTTATACTTTAGGAATTTTCTAGTTCGGATATTTTATAATTCAGAAATTTTCTTTCGGGAATTTTATTACTCAAATATTTTCTTTTTCGTGATTTTTCAGTCGCCCAAAATTCCTGAATAATAAACTCCTCGACAGTTTATAATATTACCAAATTTTAAAATTTTTAAATAATAAAATTCACGACAGAAAATTTAAACAATTAAAAAATTGTTTTTAATCAATATTATTTATTATAAATACAATAATGAAATATTTTGATCAAAGAAATTTTTTTTAGTGTTCAATGTATTTCTTAAAATTATGATTTAAATTTAAAATTCAATTTTCAATGCAAGTTTTTTTTTGTCTGAAAATGTGCGTAGTAGATTTTTTAAATTATTGTTCTTGTAATGAAAATGTTGTTCTTTTATTATTCTTTTGTATTAATAAATATTTTCCTAATTATTGTTATTTCAAATTCAAACATTATTATTATTATTATTATTATTATTATTATTATACCATTAAGCCATTTCCCTTTCGGGGTAGGCGTGACTTGCTCGGTTGGAGAATAGTAGTGTGTATATGGGTATATAGGTATAAGGTAGGGAGGAATATAGGTATGAGGTGGATAGGTATATAAGTGTTAGGTATATATATTTTAGATTGATCTGGAATTCTCGTGTTATTTATTTAAATGACACGTTTACTCCGCAACACTGCTCCGACCCAGGTTGCTGATCAATCTCTCTAGCGATCACCCCAAGTGAAGAGCCTCACAAAATTGTTATGTATGGTTCTCCACTTGGGCCCATTAGTATCCAAGATCTTTGTTTCAGGCGTCATTCATTCTACTGTCACTCTGTTTACAAACTATTTGTCGCCACACTTTTCTGTCCTGGCATACTACTCTAGCTTCCTTCACGTCCATGCATTTTTTCATGCAAGCTCTTGTGTTCCTATGGCTTCTTATGTCTCTACGGATTAATGTCTCATTTACAGATTCTAACCATTCTTTTGGCGGTCTACCTCTGGGCATTCTGCCATTTACTTTACCTTTATACACTTGTTTGGTCAGTCGTTCATCTTTCATTCTTTCAAGATGTCCGAACCATCTTAACTGATTTCTTTCCCATGTGTCAACTATTGTCTCTTTTGCACCACATTCTTTGAGGATTGTCTCGTTTCGGACTTTGTCCATTAGTGTTTTCCCGCATATTATGCGCAGAGGTTTCATGCCGATCGCGTTAATTTTACTCCTGTCCTTTTCTTGACAGGTCTATGTCTCGCTACCGTATAGTACAGTCGGTACGAATATAGAATTGTGTATGGCCATTTTAGCTTTTTTTTGATATGTTTTTATTTGTTAGGATGGACCCTGCTCTACCGATAACCTGTTTACCCTTATTTATGCGCCTATCTAACTCCCCATCTATTTTTCCGTCGCTAGTGAATAGACTACCTAGATATACGTACTTGTCAACTTGTTCTAATCTCTCATCATTTAGGACAATGTTGCACATTGTTTTCTCACTCTTTCCCTCAAACACCATGATTTTTGTTTTATTTACGTTAATTTTGAGTCCCATGTCCTTCATGCTTGTATGAAGTTTATTCAACATTCTTTGCAAGTCCTCGACTGATTCTGCCATAACAATCTTGTCATCTGCGAAAGCTAACCCACGTACCTTAACTGTTTGGAGCTCTACACCTTCTTCGTCGAAGAGTGCAGTTCTTAGACACTTATCCATGAATATGATAAATAGCCACGAGGACATAACGCATCCTTGTTTCACGCCTTGCGTAATATCGAACCAGTCACTCAGTTTCCCGTTTACCCTTACGCTCGCTTTACTACCTGTATATATTGTTTTTATTGCTTGCAGGAGCCCTCCATTTACTCCGTATTCTTTTAAAACTTCCCAAAGTTTACTTCTATTTACCGTGTCAAATGCTTTTTCTAGGTCAATAAATGCACAGAAAACTTTCTTTCCTACTCTCAAGCTTTTTTCTGTTATCTGTCTTAGGCTAAATATCTGATCTGTACATGATCTTCCTGGCATAAATCCACTTTGGACTTCCCATATTTTTTCTTCTGTGATTTCCATTACCCTACGAATAAGTATTTTTGAGTATATTTTACTTACGGTACTTAGTAGGCTGATACCTCTGTAATTACTGCAGTTGTTTTTATCTCCCTTTCTTTTGTATATTGGTACGATAATCGCTTTTTTCCAATCGTCTGGGACTTTCCCCGTCTCGATACATAAATTTATTAATTCGCACAACCTGTGAGGTATGTACTCGCCACCGTATTTGAGCAATTCAGCACTAATACTGTCTATGCCAGCAGCCTTACCATTTTTTAAGTTCTTAATTATGTCTCGGACCTCAGTGACACAGACTTTTTCAATTGGGTTTTCTAATGCATTATGTTCTATGTCGCAGTTTTGTTGTCCTATATCTTCACCTCCTAATAGTTCTTTAAAAGAGTCTTTTAAAGCGTCTACTATCCCGTCTATATCATATAGCATTTCACCTTTGCTGTTTCTCATGCTAGCAAACTCTGTACTTTTACTTTCCTTCAACTGTTTATATAGTAGTTTCATTATTCCTCCAAAGCCGTTTTGTATTTTATTCTCTTCTTCTGTTCTGATTTTTTCTTTACTCTCCTTGACTAGTCGTTTCATTTTCCTCTTTTTGTCTTTGTAATCATTTTTGAGTCTATTTCTCTCCTCATCGCTAAGACCTGTCATCTTTAATGTTTTCTTGTGCGCTTTTTTCTTTTCTCGCTGGGCTGCTTGAATTTCATCATTCCACCATGCATCACCAGACTTTCTTCCTACCACTGCCGTACCACACACTTCAATTGCAGTTTTAACAATGCTATCCCGTAATAAAGCCCACGCGCCCTCTATATCTTTAATGCTCGTAAGCGCTTCCCAAGTTGCCCTATCTATGCGTTCGCTTAACTTATTTTGAAACTCTATTCGCACTTCCGGTTTCTGTAAATTTTCAATCTTTATTCGAGTTTGTTTCGTTTTTTCCGTTCTCTTTCTTTTCCATCCCCGGCCTAAGTTTATTTTAGAGATTAAAAGATAATGATCAGTATTGCATTCGGATCCCCTCATGACTCTTGTATCTACAACTAGTTCTCTTAGTCTTTCATCCGCAATAACGAAGTCAATTACACTGCGGTTATTTCCTTTACACCAAGTGTACGTGTGGATCATTTTATGTCGAAACCAAGTATTGGTAATAAATAGGCCCTTTTCTAGGCATAAGCTAACTAATTTTTCCCCGTTATAATTTTTTCTTGGATCCCCAAATTTACCTAGTACCCTTTCTGTATCTGTATCCTGACGTTGAACGCCGACCCATCCGTTCATATCTCCTAGCAGAATTATTCTTTCGCCTGGATCGCAAGTACTTATTGTGTCATTTAAAGTGTCCCAGAAAGCGTCTTTGACTTCTCGCGGCTCACTGTCAACTGGGGCGTAGCACGCTATGATAAATAACCTTCTGATTCCTACCTTCATTCTAGCCCACAACAATCTGGGAGATACAAAATCATGATCTTTGAGATGCTGTCTTGCTTTTTTATTCATAATTAAACCGATCCCTTGACTACGATTTGATTCACTACCTACTCCTGACCATATTTCAAAACCGCCTTTCAACACCCCATTTTCTATGTTTCTACTTTCGCAACCCTTTTTCTTCGTCTCAGGTACACATAAAATATCTAGTTTCCTTGCATGCATAGTTTCTCGTAGTTCTCTTATTTTAAGGTCATTCACTCCTCTAGCATTCCAGACACCCATTCTCCATTCATCGCCTGAAATTCGACCTTTACGTTTACCGTGTGTATGCATTTTGTCGATCCAAGTTTCAGTCCATTCCGAGGCTACTTTATTGTTTGTATTATTCATGTTTAGATTGTACACCCAACTAACACCTTTATGCGCGAAATTTGTTTTGCGAGCCGAAATCATGTCCAAGTTAAGTGATTATTTGTCGTACGGTGGATAATCTATCTGTAACGTCAGTCCCACCAATACTTCTGTTACTGTGTGTGTGTGTGTGGGGGGGGGGGGTGAGGACGGAGAAAGGAAACCGAGAGTCTCAATTGGTTGGTGATTTATTCTGAGAAGGTTACCAGCCTTCAGCAATATTATAAGTTTCAGGGAGAATTTAAGATGTATTTAGGAGTCT
>CAKNYM010052346.1:0-13395 GCA_932195095.1 Andricus curvator | reverse complement strand
GTACATACTGGATAATTTATTTTTAATAGGAATAATATTAATGAACTTTAATAATTCTTCACAAGTAGTCTAATTGTACCTATTGTAAAAAATTATTATAATACAATTATATAATTTCTATTATGAGAAAATTCACGTTATCCAGTGTGTACTCGAGGCTTTAATCTGAATAAGAGTGATTTAGAATAAAAGACATTTTCCAACAATTTAATTTTTTTTTTAAATTCCTTAATTCTAAAAATGTTAGGGGAGACTGGTGCCTAATGAATAATTTTATTTTAAATAGGAATAGTATTAAATAACTGAAATAATTTTTTACAATACGTCTGATTTTACTTTTGTACAAAATCATTAGAATACATTAATATCATTATTATTATGAAAAATTTGGCATTATCCACTGTGTGCACTCGTGACTTTACTCTGAATAAGAGTGATTTAAAACAGAAAAAATTTTCCAAAAATTTAATTTGTCAAATAAACCCTTATTCTAAGAATTGAAGGGGAGACCGGTGCCTACTGAATCATTTTATTTATAATAGGAATAATAATAATAAACCCTAATCATTTTTTAGAACAAGTTTGATTGTACTTTTTGTACCAAATTATTAGTATACATTAACATCATTGCCATAAAAAGAAATTTCGCATTATTCAGTGTGTACTCGGGACTTTACTCTGAATATGAGTAACTTTAAACAGAAAAAATTTTCCAAAAATTTAATTTTTCAAATCAACCCTCATTCTAAAAATTTAAGGGGAGACTGGTGCCTACTGGAGAATTTTATTTTTAATAGAAATAATATTGAGGGACTCTAATAATTTTTCGGAAGAAGTTTAATTGTACTTGTGAAAAATTATTAGAATACATTAATATCATTACTATTATGAAAATTTTTGCATTATCCAGTGTGTACTCGAGATTTTACTCTGAATATGAGTAATTTTAAACAGAAAACATATCCCAACAATTTAATTTTTCAAATAAAACCTTATTCTAAAAATTGTAGGGGAAACTGGTGCCTAATGAATAATTTTATTTCAAATATGAATAATGAATAATAATAAGGAACTCTAATAATTTTGTAGAAGAATTTTAATTGTACTTTTTGTACAAAATTATTAGAATACATTTATATCATTACTACTATGAGAAATTTCGCATTATCCAGTGTGTACCCGGACCTTTATTCTGAATAAAAGTGATTTAAAACAGAAGAAAATTTTCTAAAAATTTAATTTTTCAAATAAACTCTTATTCTAACAATTGAAGGGGAGACTGATGCTAACTGAATACCAGTACATACTGGATAATTTATATTTAATAGGAATAATATTATTGAACTTTAATAATTTTTTACAAGAAGTCTAATTGTACCTATTGTAAAAAATTATTATAATACAATTATATAATTTCTATTATGAGAAAATTCACGTTATCCAGTGTGTACTCGAGGCTTTAATCTGAATAAGAGTGATTTAGAATAAAAGACATTTTCCAACAATTTAATTTTTTTGAATAAACCCTTATTCTAAAAATTGTAGGGGAGACCGGTGCCTAATGAATAATTTTATTTTAAAAAGGAATAATATTAATGAACCCTAATATTTTTTTCGAAGAAGTCTGATTGAACCTTTTGTACAAAATTATTAGAATAGGTACGTTAATATCATTACTAATGTGAGAAATTTCGCATTATCCGGTGTGTACTCGGGACTTTACTCTGAATATAAGTGATTTAAAAAAGAAGAAATTTTCCAAAACTTTAATTTTTCAAAATAAACCTTAATTCTACAAATTTTAGGGGAGACTGGTACCTACTGAATACCAGTACATACTGGCTAATTTATTTTAATAGGAATAATGTTAGTGAACTCTAATAATTTTTTATGAGAATCTAGTTAAACATTTTGCACACAACTATTATAATACAATAATATCATTCCTATTATGAGAATAATGGCATTATCCAGTGTGTAATCGGGACTTTGCTATCGATTTAAATTGAATTCTGGCGCAATATTCAAAATAGAAAAATTATTTCTACAGACATAGGAGTGATAATTTTTATAAAATTGTAATGAAGCATTGAAAACCATAACAAATTTATCTCATTAAAAAATATTATTTTATAAAAACGCCAAAAGAAGGAATGTTTTCGAGAGAGTTTGTGAATATTTGTCAATCCCATAATAGGGAACTTGAACAATTTTGAAAAATACTAGATGTTTATACCCTCATGATTTTTTGAGCGGGTCTCTCGGATAACTATTGTTGTCCTAACATCCCCTTGAAACCCCACGCAGTAAGATTCGTTTCTATAAAGGTGAAAGTTATTGCCTCTCTGATTTATTGAGGTGCTCCTCAGGCTATGGATTGTCATTTTAGCAGCCCCCTGAACCCACCTACACAGTAAATCTAAATTCTCTAAGGCTGGAAAGATTCAGTTAATATTTTCCATTCTTATACTTCGGAAAAATGACACTAGCTCGGAAACCTCAATTTTTTTGCTCCTATGATTTTTTTGGATGGTCCTTAGCCTATGGATTGTCATTCTAACACGCTTCACAAACTACCCAAGCAGTAGAACTAAATTCTATAGAGCTGGAAAGATTCGGTGAATATTTTCGCTTCATATCCTTCGAAAAAATGAGAATTTTTCGGAAAAATCAGAGTTATTGCTCCTCTGACTTTTTTAGGGTTTTCTCATGCTATGCTGTTAAAAATTTCCGCTCGAAACTTCCAACAAATGTAGTGGAAGTTTATTTCCGAAACGTAAGGTAACGCTACAATACAAAATGTTGTAGTTCCCAAATGCTGGTACTGCAATGGTACCTCACATGTATTGGAATTTTACAATACATTTCCAGTAGCCAGTAACACTTCTGTATCATATTGGCGGCTGGATATTTGGACATCTGTTGAACCGAAAAATTGAAAAAAAAAAAAAAAAAAAAAAACGTAAATCATTTCTAAGGACATTAATGGAATTCACGTAATTAACTGAATTCTTGAAATTTATGGAATAAAAGGTATTCATGGAATTCAAGAAATTCACGGAATATCGGGATTTCACAAAATTCACGGACTTTACGGAATTCATGGAATGCAGGAAATTCATTGAATTAACAGAATTCATGGAATTCACGGAATTCATGGAATTAACAGAACTCATGGAATTCACGGAATTCATGAAATTCATAGTATTCAAGGAATTCAAAGATTTCGTGGAATTAAATTAATACGGCCATGCCACGCTGAAAAAACCAGATCTCGTCAGATCACTGAAGTTAAGCAGCGTTGGGCGCGGTTAGTACTTGGATGGGTGACCATTTGAGAAAGCTGAGTGCTATTGGCACATCGTGGGTGTGGTGAGCCCACACTTGTAGTTATTTACTACAAGAAACTATCCACCTAGAAACACTGCCCGAATCGGGTAGTGTCACGCCTACCCTGAAACGGAAATGGCTTAATGGTATACAAAGGAAATAAAGAAATTGGCGGAATTCATAGAATTCACGGAATTAATAGAATTCACGGAATTGATGGAATTGATGGAATTTGCGGAATTCGCGAAATCTAAAGAATTCACAAAATTCATGAAATTCGTGGAATTCACGGAATTCAAGGAATTTAAGGAAATCACGGAATTCATGGAATTCACCAAATTCGAAGAATTCACGGAATTTACGGAATTCACGGAATTGATGGAATTCATGAAATTCATAGTATTCAAGGAATTCAAAGATTTCACGGAATTAAAGGAAATCACGGAATTGGCAGAATTCATAGAATTCACGGAATTCAAGAAATTGATGGAATTCAAGGAATTCTCGGAATTTGCGGAATTCACGCAATCTAAGGAATTCACGAAATTCAAGGATTTCAAGGAATTGAAGGAAATCACGAAATTCGCGGAATTCATAGAATTCAAGGAATTCATGAAATTCAAGGAATTCGTGGAATTCATGAAGTTCACGGCATTTAAGGAATTTACGGAATTCAAGGAACTCACGAAATTCAAGGAATTTACGAATTCAAGGAATTTACGAATTCAAGGAATTCACAAATTCACGAAATTCAAGGAATTCATGGAATTCATGGATTTTGATGAATCCATGGATTTTGATGAATTCATGGAATTCATGAAATTCAAAAAATTCGTCAGATTCATAGTATTTATTGAATTCACAGAATTCAAGGAATTTACCAAATTTAATGAATTCAGAGAATTCAAAGAATTCATGGAGTTCAATGAATTCACGGAATTCAAGGAATTCATGGAACGTGAATACCGAGAATTCAGTAAATTCAGTGAATTCCGCGAATTTCAGGAATTCCTCGAATTCCATGAATTCCGCGAATTCCATTAATTTCGTTAATTCAGTGAATTTCGTAAATTCAATGAATTCCTTGAATTCCGTGAATTACTTGGATGGCACGAACTTCTTGAACACCTTGAATTCCATAAATTCCGTGATTTCCCCGAATTCGATCAATTCTGTGAATTCCTTGAATTCCATAAATTCCGTCAATCCCTTGAATTCCATATACTTCGTGAATTCCGTAAATTCCATGATTTCAGTGAATTTCAGGAATTTCAGGAATTCCACGAATTCCATGAATTCCACGAATTCCATGAGTTCCGTGATTTCTGCGAATTTCATGAATTCCGTGAATTCCGCAAATTCCGTGGATTCCGTGAATTCTGTGAATTCCATGAATTCCATAAATTTCGTGAATTCCATAAATTTAGTTAATTCTTTAAGTTTCAATGAATTCCGTGAATTCCATGAATACCAAAAATCCCGTGAATTCCATGAATTCCATAAATTTCGTGAATTCCATGAATTCCGTGAATTCCTTAAGTTTCATGAATTCCGTGAATTCCATTTCCCTTTCAGGGTAGGCGTGACACTACCCGATTCGGGTAGTGTTTCTAGGTGGATAGTTTCTTGTAGTAAATAACTACAAGTGTGGGCTCACCACACCCACGATGTGCCAACAGCACTCAGTTTTTTTGAATGGTCAGCCATCCAAGTACTAACCGCGCCCAACGAATCTTAACTTCAGTGATCTGACGAGAACTGTTTTTCCAGCGTGGTATGGCTGTTTGAATTGTTTTGAATTCCATAAATTTCGTGAATTCCTTGAATTTCATGAATTCCATGAATTCCGCTAATTCCATGAATTTCGTGAATTTCATTAATTCCGTGAATTCCATAAATTTAGTTAATTCCGCGAATTCTATGAATTCCGTGAATTCCATAAATTTTGTGAATTCCTTGAATTCCATTAATTCCGCGAATTCCATAAATTTCGTGAATTCCTTAAGTTTCATGAATTCCGTGAATTCCATGAATTCCATAAATCCCGTGAATTCCATGAATTCCATAAATTTCGTGAAGTCCATGAATTCTGTGAGTTTCATGAATTTAGTGAATTCCGCGAATTCCATAAATTTCGTGAATTCCATGAATTTCATGAATTTTGTGAATTCCATGAATTCTGTGAGTTCCATAAATTTAGTGAATTCCGCGAATTCCATAAATTTGGTGAATTCCTAGAATTCCGTGAATTCAATTAATTCCGCGAATTCCATGAATTCCATAAATTCCGTGAATTCCTTGTGCACAATTTTCGATTTATAAACGCTACAATACACCAGAGACTCGATAGATGAAAAATCTCGGGGGTTGCCTGAAAATGGCCTTGTTCATATAACGCGTACAGCGAAGCGTAAACAGTCAGGGCCGCCTGAACCGTTTCCATAATATTGCGCAATCTACTTGACTGAGTAGTATAGTGCATGCGTCCCTTCAGAGGCGGAGTCGCAACCGTCTCTCGCCCTGCCCCCTGAGAAACTGTCGGGACCAGCAATTCTAGGAATTCATATAACGCGTTCGATCGCGCGTTCAAATAGCGAGTCTCTGGTGTACATGTATTGACATGTTCGACGGTGCTTCACGATTTACAGCACTTACAATACATGTATTGCAATTTCGGCATTCCAATACCGTGTTTGCAATTTTACCTTACGCTTGTATTGTAGAAGTGTTGGAGAATTCCAAACTTTTTTAACAGTGTGGATAGTCATTCTGGCACGCTTCACAATCCACCCATGCAGTAGAACTAAATTCTATAGAGCTGGAAAAAAATTACAAAGGATTCAAAACTTCAATTTCAAAAGGATTCGAAAAAATCAAAGTTATTGCTCCTCTGATTTTTTTTAGTTGTTCTTAGGCTATGGATCGTCATTTTAGCACCCCCCTGAATCTATCCACGCAGTCAAACTAAATTTTCCAGAGCTGGAAAGATTCGGCCATAATTTTCCCTTCTTATTCTTCGGAAAAATGACACTAGCTCAGAAAAGTCAATTTTTTTGCTCCTATGATTTTTTTGGATGCTCCTTAGCCTATGGATTGTCATTCTAACACCACCCACAACTCACCCACGCAGTAGAACTAAATTCTATAGAGCTGGAAATATTCGGTGAATATTTACGCTTCATATCCTTCCAAAAAATGAGAATTTTTTGGAAAAATCAGAGTTATTGCTTCTCTGATTTTTTAGGGTTTTCTCAGGCTATGGATTGTCATTTTAGCATCTTCCTGAACCCACCCAAGCAGTATAACAGTAAAAAATATTCACTGAATCTTTCCAGCCCTAGAGAATTTAGTTCTACTGCGTAAGTGGGTCCAGGAAGGTGCTAAAATGACAATCCTTAGCCTGAGAACCACCTCAAAAAATCAGAGGAGCAATAACTTTGATTTTTCCGAAAAATTGTCATTTTTTGGAAGGATGAAGGGAAAATATTCGCCGAATGTTTCCAGCTCTATAGAATTTAGTTCTACTGCGGGGTTGGGTTGAGGGGGGGGGGGGGGTGTTAGAATGACAATCCATAACCGGAGGACCACCTCAAAAATCAGAGAGGCAATAACTTCCACCTTTATAGAAACGAATCTTACTGCGTGGGGTTTCAAGGGGATGTTCAAGGGGATGTTAGAACAACAACAAATATCCCAGAGACCCACTCAAAAAATCGTAAATACTCGTAAAATCGTAATAAACTTCTAGTATTTTTCAAAATTGTTCAAGTTCCCATTTATAGGATTGACAAATATTCACGGATTTTTTAAGGTGAATTCGGACAGGTTTTAATTCAGGAGTGTTTTTAGGGTGATGTTATAATATCAACCCTTAGTCAGGAAACTCCCTCGAAAAGTCAGGGGGGTATTTGTAAAATTTTACTTCGGAATTTTTTGACTCATTATTTTACATTCAATGCATTTTTCCTTCTTTTAGCGTTTTTATAAAATAATATTTTTAATAAGATACATTTGTTATTCTTTTCAATAAATTATTACAACTTTATAAAAATTACGGCCATGCCACGCTGAAAAAACCAGTTCTCGTCAGATCACTGAAGTTAAGCAGCGTTGGGCGCGGTTAGTACTTGGATGGGTGACCATTCGAGAATACTGAGTGCTGTTGGCACATCGTGGGTGTGGTGAGCCCACACTTATAGTTATTTATAACTACAAGAAAACTATCCACCTAGAAACACTACCCGAATTGGGTAGTGTCACGCCTACCCTGAAAGGGAAATGGCTTAATGGTATACATACACACACATCACTCCTATGTCTGTAGGAATAATTTTTCTATTTTGAATATTGCGGCAGAAGTCAATTTAAATCGATTTTAGAGATCAATAGTGAGACTGATATAATATTCTTGTCAGTAATTTATTTTCTTTTATTTTTACTTCTATTTCTTTTTTTTATATTATTATTATAATATATTTTTAGCTACAAATTTTAATATTCGGTTGCAAGATCAACAATTTTGTTAAATAGTCATTCTTTTGGGTTAAGAATTCAATTTTTTTTAATTTATCTCTTCGGTTTAAAAATTCATCACTTTTGGTAGAAATGTATTTTTTTGTTTGTTAAAAATACAACAGTTTGGTTAAAAATTAAATTTTATTTAAAATGGAAAATTGAAACTTTAATTGCTTTGTTGAAGGTTGAACCATATTGTTAAAAAATCATTTTAATTGATTGAATACTCTTTTTTTTTAATTGAAATTTTTCTTTAACAAAAATTTAACATTCTATTTTGGTTGAAAACGGATTTTTTTTTAATTTTGTTAAATCTACTTATACATATTCGTCGAGAATTTATCTTTTTTGGTTGAAAATTCAATTACTTGGTTGAAGGTTGAAGCACATTGTTAAAAAATCACTTTTTTGCTTAAGATAAATTTTAGTTGAAATTTCATTTCCTTGGTTGAAAACTCTTTTATTTTTGGTTGAAAAATATTATTTTTTAACTGAAAAAACTATTTGATTTTTGGTCGGAAATTGATTTTTTTTATCGCTATTTCATATTTTTTGGTAAAAAAAAACTACTCTTCTTGTTTGAAATTTGTTCTTTTTCAGTTAAAAATGAAATTTTTTGGTTGAAACTTAACTTTTTTGTTGAAAATTAATATTTTCGGTTAAAAATTTAACTGTTTTACAGAAAATTCGACTTTTAGCGTGAAACCTCAACAATTTGAATCAACTTTTTTTTCTGTGGTGAAAAATCTATATTTGTTGAAAATTTGTCTTTTTGGTTGGAAATTTCAACTTCTGGGTTGAAAATGAATCTATTTCGTTGAAAATTCGTCTTTTTTGTAGAAAATTTAACTATTTCGTAGAACATTCCACTTTTTGGTTGAAAAATTGACTTTTTTAGTTGAAAATTGAATTACTTTGTTAAAAATTCAGTTTTTGATTGCAGATTCATCATTTTAGTTGAAAGTTTATCTCTATGGTTGAAAATTTTACTTTTTTGATAAAAATTCGTTTTTTTTTAACTAATTTTTTCTACTAAAAATATTAATTTTCCATTTTCAGTTGAAAATTTATATTTTTTAGTTGAAAATTCATCTATATCGTTGAAAAATTCGAATATTTGGTTTAAAATTCATTCTTCTGAACAGAAAATTCCAGTGTTTGGTTAAAAATTCAACCATTTTGTTGAAAAATTCGTCTTTTTGATAGAAAATTATCATTTTTGTGTTGAAAATTCGTTTTATGATAGAAAATTAATATTTATGAGTAGAAAATGTAACTGCTTTGTGGGAAATTCGTCTTTTTAGTGAAATATTAATATTTGAGGGTAGAAAATTTAATTTTTCTATAAAACATCTGTCTTTTTACTTGAAAATTTCTCTTTTTTGGTCAAAAGTTGAATTACTTTGTTAAAAATTCATTTTTTTTGTTGCAGATTCACCATTTTAGTTGAAAATTCATCTCTTTGGTTGAAAATTTGACTATTTTGTTGAAAATTCGTATATTTTTTCTGTTGAAAATTTTTCTTTTTTACTGAAAATTCAACTTTTCCATTATTTGTTATAAGTTTATATGTTTCAGATGAAAATTCAACGATATTTTTGAAACTTTAATTAATTTGTTGAAAATTTAATTAATTTGTTGAAAATTTAACTCTTGGTAGAAATTTAATCTTTTCTGCTTCAAAATGTAACTGTTTGCCTGAAAATTAATCATCCTTGGTTAAGGGTTGAACTATTTTGTTTCAAAATTCATCTTTTTTGGTCGAATTTAACTGTTTTTTATTTTAAATTAAAATCATTTTCGGTTGAAATATCTACTATTACATTATTCGTTACTAATTTATCTTTTTCGGTTAAAAACTAACAATAGTCATTGAAACTTCCTGTTTTTTTATTGTTTAAAATGAGACTATTTAGTAGAAAATTAACTCTTTTTTTTTTGAAAATTTATATTTTCTGGTTGAAGATTCAAATGCTTTACAGAAAATTCGTCTTTTGCTTGAAAGCTCAACAATTTGGCTTAACTTTTTTTCATTTATTGTCTGAAAAATCTTTATTTGTTGACAATTCATCGTTTTGGTAGGAAAATTCATTTTTTCTGGTACAAAATTAATATTTTCGGGTAAAAAATTTAACTGCTTCGTATAGTAGAAAGTTGAATTTCTTTGTTAAAAATTAATTTTTGTGGTTACAGGCTCATTTTTTTGGTTGAAAATTAATTTTTTACTGCAAAATCAACTTTTTCATTTTTAGTTGAAAATTTATATTCCTTAGTTAAAAATTCGACTCTTTTGTTGAAAATTTAATTATTTTGTGGAAAATTTAACTCTTTGGTTTAAAATTTAACTATTTTGTTGAAAATTCTTTTTTTGGTTCAAATATAAACTATTATATTTTCCGTAGAGAATTAATTCATCTCTTTTGAAAATTTATTCTGATTTGTTTAAAAATTCGACTATTTGGTTAAAATTCATCCTTTTAAGTAGAACATTCCAGTTTTTGGTTAAAAATTTAATTGTTTTGATAAAAATTCAAGTAATTTGTTAAAAACTCATATATTTTTGTTGAAATTTCATCTTTTTAGTTCAAAATTTGAATATTTTGTTGGAAATTTGACTATTTTGTTGAAAATTTGACTATTTTGTTGAAAATTTATTTTTTTCGTTGAAAACTAATTTTTACATTAAAAATTAATTTTTCCATTTTTGGTTGCAAATTTATATTTTTCAGTTAAAAATTCCACTATGTAGTTGAAAATTTAATCATTTTGTTGAAAACTTAACTCTTTGGTTGAAAATGTATCTATTTTGATGGAAATTAGTTTTCTTTGTTCGAATATCAAATATTATATTTTTCGTCAAGAAATCATCTTTTTTTTGAAAATTTATTCTGATATGTTTGAAAATTCGACTATTTGGTTAAAAATTAATCTTTTCAGGTTGAAAATTCCACTTTTTGGTTAAAAATTTAACTATATTTTTAAAAAGTCAAGTATTTTGTTAAAAAGTCATCTTTTTTTGTTGCAAATTCATCTCTTTGGTTAAAATTTGACTATATTGTTCCAAATTCATTTTTTTTTTTTGTTGGAAACTGAAAATTAAACTTTTCCATTCTTGGTTGAAAATTTATATTTTTTAGTTAAAAATTCAACTATTTTGTTAAAAATTTAATTTTTTTTTAAATTTAACTCTTTAGTTAAAAAGTTAACTATTTTGTTGGAAATTCATTTTTTATTCAAATATCAAATTTTATATTTTTTGTCGAGAATTCATCTTTTTTTGAAAATTTATTCTGATTTGTTTGAAAATTCTTTTTTTTATTCAAATATCAAATGTTATATTTTTCGTGGACAATTCAACTTTTTTTTTAAATTTGTCTTAAAATTCGACTATCCTATATTAAATTGGATTTGGTTAAAAAATCATCTTTTTGAGTAGAAAATTCCAATTTTTGGTTAAAAATTTAACTATTTTGTTGGAAATTCGTTTTTTGATTCAAATATCAAATGTTATATTTTTCATCGCGAATTCATCTTTTTTTGAAAATTTATTCTGATTTGTCTGAAAATTCGACTACCCTATATTAAATTGGATTTGCTTAAAAAATCATCTTTTTGAGTAGAAAATTCCAGTTTTTTGGTGAAAAATTTAACTGTTTTGTTGGAAATTCGTTTTTTTATTCAAATATCAAATGTTATATTTTTCGTCAAAAATTCATCTTTTTTTGAAAATTTATTCTGATTTGTTTAAAAATCCCACTATCCTATATTAAATTGGATTTGGTTAAAAAAGTATCTTTTTGAGTAGAAAATTCCAGTTTTTGGTTAAAAATTTAACTATTTTGTAAAAAATTCAAGTATTTTGTTAAAGAGTAATCCTTTTTTTGAAAAGTAATCCTTTTTGGTTAAAAATTCAACTGTTTTCATTAAAATAAATAAGTAAATTTTTAATTTTTAAAGTTGAATTTGAATTTGAAATTTATGTTATTTCATTTATGAAAATGAACTTTTTCGCTCACCCTGATGAAAGAGTATGAGGTATTAATTGTTTTTTCTCTATGAAATTAAATTATGTAATAAAAGCAAATTATTTTTAATTTTTATTATAACTATTAATATTTTTTTTGTTATTTATCATATTTAGGCGCGGCCTGTTTCACAAATACGACCTTGCAACATGTATAACAGTAAATGTATGTATGTGTGTATGTACCAGTTTCAAACGAGTGGGAAGTGGTTCCACCTACGAAATGTTCGAACCAGAGAACTTCTCTTCTTTCCTGTTTGCACCAACATTTCTACTCGGATTTCCCCTGCCAGTATTATTACCCAATTAAAATGCGATATTGCTGAGTATGGAAAGTTGTCAACTTGTGGATCTTCTTTTTTTTAAACAATCAATTACTCTCGGTTTCATGCAAATTCCAAATTTAATTCTCAAACTGTATTTTTTAATATTGCATTTCACCTTTCGGAGAGAAAATTATTTTTAATTAACAATATTATACGCGCACAAATGCGCGTGGGAAGCATTGCATTGCCAATTAATAATATACAAATATTAAACAAGATTACTGTGATTTCAATTTTAAACTTTATTTAATTTAAATTTTTAATTTTTAGATTTAAATTCGATAAATAGAAATAGAGTTGAATTTTAAGAAAAAAACTCTTCAACAGTTGAATTTTCAAATTGAAAAGATAAATTTTTCACCACACATGAAATAATTAAATTTTCAGTTGAAAAATTAATTTTCGACGAAAGAAAACGAATTTTCAATCAAATAATTAACTTTTCAGCCAAAGCGAGGAATGCTAAACTAAGATGATGATCTTCAAATGATATAGTACCAGTTAAAAAATAAATTAATAAGAGATGAATTTTTAGCTAGAATGATAAATCTTCAAACAAAAAAAATACTTTTTAACAAAATTGTTTAATTTTCCACAAAGTAGATTAATTTTTAACCAAAAGAAGTGAATTCTCAAAGAAAAATTTGATAGTTGATATTTCCATCGAAAAAGAGTTTAATTTTAAATACGTAATACAAAACTTTTCAGATTATTTTCAGCAAAAAAAAAAATTTTTAACAAAATATATGAATTTTCAACCAAATAGTTGACTTTTCAACCAAAAACATCAACTATTATTTTTTTACTATTTAACAATTTTTTTAAACTGAAATTGAAAAGTTGAAATTGAAAAATCTTCAACCAAAAAATTACTTTTTAACAACATTCTTGAATTTTCTACAAAGTAGGTTAATTTATAACCAAAAGAGTTGAATCCTTAACAAAAAAGAAGAATTTTCAACAAAACTTTTCAGATTATTTTCAGCAAAAAAAAACAATAATTCTTAACAGAATACATGAATTTTCAACCACATAGTTGAATTTTCAACAAAATAGTTTTTTTTAACCAATAATATTAATTCTGAAGCAAGAATCTTAATTTTCTACAAAAAAACGAAATTTCAACAAAATAGTTAAATTTTCAACCAAAAACATCAACTATTATTTTTTTACTATTTAACAATTTTTTTAAATTGAAAT
>CAKNYM010052345.1:97674-133066 GCA_932195095.1 Andricus curvator | reverse complement strand
ACACATATGGATGCACAGTACAGTTTGATGGTGCACAAGTCTGCGCACTGTACTTCTGCGATACTTATGGATGCGCAGTAGACTTGTCAATCTTCAGTGGGCTTCTATGATATATGTAGATGCGCAATAAAGTACTGCTGTACATGCAGCTGCGCAGTGGACTTCTATGATACTTATGGATGCGCAGTAGACCTGTGAATCTTCAGTAGGCTTCTACAGCACATACTGATGCGCAGAAGTATTTTACAGTACACAGTCAGTTAAATTGGAAAGAAATTAAAAATTTTAGGTTATTTCACCATGTAACCCATTCAAAATGTATTTCCTACATTCCTTGTTTGGATGGTTGTATAAATTGGATTGAAGAATACAAATTATTGAAAATTCAAACAATAGAGATAATTTTGACGGGAAATATTCCTCATATAAAAACAAATTCTACCTAATCAATCAATTTAATTTCTTTGTGAGAGATCCAGCTGAATGAATAAGTGCCAAGAGAGCGAAATTTGAATGCAACTTAATGATGTTTGAAAATATCCAGCGCTGGTAGGAACGAAATTCTTTTGTAGAGGAAAGTTCGTCTTACATACATTTCGAGCAATGCGGAAAGCGCGCGAAATTTGAATTTTACTTTTTTCTTATTCATAAACTAAATCTAATCCAAATCATAGGTATAGAAATTTTATTTTAAATTGTGAATTATGAATTAATTATACAAGATTTATTATTCATCTTAACTGTTTATAGTATAAAACTTTTAAAAATAGCTAGAATTTACAGAGAAAGTATCACTTATTCTACATGTTTGAATTCAAAATTATTGTAAGGTCCACCAATGTAGTACAAGTCGAGTTTTTTTTTTTTGTTCGCAGCTTCTTCCATCTTTTTAAATGTATCCTCATGGTTTCTATCCTCAAAGATCTTTATGATTCGACTGGGTAAGAAGACTGCAAATTGGCTTTCCAGCTCATCCATAATTCTTGTGCCGTATTTCGTGTGAACTTTGCGAATCTTGGTATTGACATATTTCTTTTTTGGAGTAAGGTCAGAGAACGGCTTCGTAGTCAAAACCTCATCCATACGGCATTTTTTTTTATTTTCACTAGAAATTTTACTTTCACCAGATGACTAACTTCACACTGTGTGTGTCCAACAGTAGACTGAAGCCACCGAAATCTGACGGTGCTTTTATAGGCCCGTACCCCTACTCTACCTACATTCTAGAATGTTCAACGTATGCAAATTATTTGAGATTCTTTTAGACAAAAAGTGATCTGTAAGGATTCTGCTAGAAAGGTCTACAGAAGTTTCCAGAAGATTCTAAGCATTTAAGGTTATTGCCTTTGAGATTTTCTTGATCGATCTTTCTATAGACACCTTGATATTAGTTTTAATCTCTAACGATTCTGCTAGAAAGATCTATTGAGCTTCTCGAAGGTTCGATGCATTTGAGGTACGTCCTTCGAGATTATGTTGATCAAATCTTTTAGAAATGTCGATAAGGGATGTGATTTCTGAAGATTCTGCTAGAAAGTTTCTAGAAAGTTCGACGCATGCGGACTGTTGCCTTTGAGATTTCATATCTAGAAATTTCTACTGCGGTGAATAGAGTGACTTTTCGACCTATATAAGCAGGTTTTCAGCGGAGTGCAAGCAGTTCTTTCACGACAGTCAAACGATAACTTTCAGCGTAAGCAAGCGAATAGTGAGCTAGAGAGAAAGATAATTGGTCAAGTTAAAGAAAAGAACTTTAACAGTGACTTATAAACATAGTGAAAAAGGACTTTAATAGTAACTTCCATTTCTAGTGAATTATAGAACTAGTAAGCTAGTGAATTTTAGATTACGTGACTTACATATATATATAGATAGATAGATAGATATAGTGACTTCTAGACACAGTGAAAAACTTTTATAATGACTTATATACCTAGTGCAAAATGATTCTCGATGAGTGTGCAAAACTAGTTCTCACTATTGAGAAGGAATTAAACTTGCTTTTGCCACATGCACCCTTGAGTAAAGTTAATAAGTGGCGAAATGAGTATCTGCTATGTTTGAAGACGGTCAAAAAGGAGCTCTATAGTAGACCACCTCTAAACTTGAATGAAAATCGAAAATGCCTCAACGTCATCGAGCATCTAGAGTGTCTCAAAGCACGTTTTGATCTACTAGCTAAAAAAGGAAGTGGGGTTCAGAGCAAGCAACCGAAACGTGATGTCATCATTGATCGAGTAAAGTGGATCGATGTCAACAAAGCTTTCGATAGCATAATTCGCACATGTGTCATTGCTAATCTGGTTCACAAAGATGTTCTTCCTTTCCTAAATTACGCTGCAGTTTTGTTTCTAGCGGAAGTGAGCAAGACCTTACATGAACTCAGAGCTCTAAAAGTCAACGCAGTGCTCATTGCATACTATACGAAGATTGGTAAGGAGAAGCCTGAAGAGAAAAATTTCAAAACGAAGAATGCAGAGATATGCTCAAGTACACATTTGAACATTTGAAACTCTGGTTTTAGGTGGGCTATATTATCGGGAATACACCCAGTCAATAACATCCAGTATAACCCTCATCTTGTATCAAGCTATCAACATTATAAAGACGATCTAGATTTTTCTGGAATCAAGTTTCCTGTTGCCTTAAAAGATGTGTCCAAATTCGAAGCACAAAATACCATCTCGATTAATGTTTATGGCCTTATCATGAAGAAGAAGAAATTTGTTGTTGTTCCATTTTATGCATTTTATAGCAGTGATGAAGAAAACGTCAATGAACAGGAACTTATGACGCCATCATTTAACTTTCACTACGTATAGATCAAAGACCTTTCTCGTCTAGTTAGCAGTCAGCTATCAAAACATGACAAAAGAAAATACATCTGTGATCGGTGCTTGCACTACTTTGCATGTACGGAAAAACTGGTTGCACACACAGAAGATTGTGCAAAATTGAATAACTGTTAAGTTATGTCATAAAGAACATTATATAAAAAGACACATATTTTCATAGATACTACCAAAACCAGGCCAGAACTTTATTGAATTCAAAAATTACAAGCATCGAGAGAGAGTTCCCTTTATTATCTATGCAGATTGTGAGTCGCTACTAAAACCAGTTAAAGATGAAGTTCAAGGAAGAAGATGAAATTCAGAAGTCTTCGAAAGACATGTGGTTTGTAAAATTGGGTATTACTTCAAATGTAGTTACAATGATTCACTATCTTTTTATGAGTCCTGCCCCGATGATGTGGAGCCAGCCAAATGGTTCGCTCTGGAGTTACTGGAAATAGAAAAGGAATGTGATAAGATACTTACATCTCCATTTCCCATGCAAAAACTGACTCCTGAGTAACAGGATGCCTTTGTTGAAGCTACAATATGTCACATCTGTGAAAAGACCCTACATCCACCAATGAAAAAAGTACGTGACCACTGTCACCTCACCGGTAAATATCGTGGTGCCGCGCACGCAGATTGTAATCTAGCCTATCAGAATTCATACACCATACCTGTTCTCTTTCACGATTTGAGTGGATATGATGCTCACTTCATCATTCGAGATGTTGCCACACAATTTTAAAGTAAAGTTAAAGTTATCGTTTGGAATAAAGAAAAATACACCTCATTCACAAAGTATGTTCAGCATTGACAAATACAATTCAGGTTCATAGACTCGTTTCGTTTCATGGCATCATCGTTAGAAAAGTTAGCATCATATCTCACAAAACACAAGATCATCAATTCCATGTTTTTGGGCATTGAAAGAGAAAAAATTGAGCTTGTTACGAGAAAGGGTGTTCTTCCTTACGAATATCTTGACTCGAGTGAAAGACTTAATGAAAATCAGCTTCCACCAAAAGAATAATTCTACAGTACGCTAAATGATTCATCAATATCTGACGAAGATTATGTTCATGCGCAACAGGTATGATGTGCATTCAATCTCAAAACTGTCAGTGAGTATGTAAAATTGTATATGAAGACCGACGTCCTGCTTTTGGCTGATTTTTTCGGAAGCTTCCGTGAGAAATGTCTACAGGCCTATGGAGTCGATCCAGAACACTATTATACCAATCCTGGCTGGACATAGAAGTTCATGTTAAAATATACAAATGTACGAGTTGAACTCCTCACTGACGTTGATATGCTGCTAATGATAGAGCAAGGAAAAAAGGGTGGAGTGAGTCAATACTCCAACGAATATGCCGTTGCCAACAACAAATACATGGCAGTTTTCAATGAAAATGGGGAGATTATATACTAGAAGTAGATTTATACTACTCACCCGAGCTACATGATGAGCACAATGATCTACCATTTTGTCCATAACACTTTAAACCGCCGTGTTCAAGCCAAGAGAAACTCCTAAGTACCCTCTCATCGGAACGAATGTACGTTCTCCATTATCGAGCTCTCAAACATGCTCTCGCTAATGGACTCAAACTCATCCATATTCACAGAATACTTCAGTTCAACCAATCCACATGGCTTAAAAGCTACATAGACTTCAATACTGCAATAAGAGCAAATGCTAGAAATGAGTTTAAAAAGAATTTATTCAAGTTGATGAACAATGCAGTATATGTCAAGACAATGGAGAACGTACGTAATTACGTTAACGTAAAACTCGTGACAAAGTGGGAGGGCAGATATGGAGCAGAAGCCCTCATAGCAAAGCCCAACTTCCATAGCCGCGCAATCTTTAATGAAGATCTCGTTGCAATAGAATTGATAAAAACACAGGTTCTGTTCAATAAACCAATATATGTTGGGCTTACAGTGATGGACGTGTCCAAAATCCTCATATATGACTTCCACTATGACTACACGCGGACAAAGTATGGCAATAACTGTAAATTATTGTATACTGACACAGACAGTCTGATTTAAGAAGTTAGGTGTGCAAATATTTATGCAGATATGAAAAACGATATTCACAAATTTGATACGTCAGATTACCCAGTAGACAATGCTTTTGGAATGCTACAAGTCAACAAAAGAGTTTTGGGTCTAATGAAGGATGAATGCAATGGTGAAATAATTACAGAATTTGTGGGCTTGCGAAGTAAGATGTACAGCGTCCGCGTTAATGGTGCAGACTTTATCAAAAAAGCAAAAGGAGTCAAAGCAGGAGTTCTAAGATAAGTGTTAATTTTAATTAGTACGTCAAGTGTTTGCGATATTCATCTATTCAAACCAGAACTCAGTATGTTATACGATCTCGACTACACAACCTCGAAACTGTCAAACAGACAAAAGTTGCACTTAGCCTGTTTGATGATAAGAGATACCTACTTCCGAACAGTACTTACACCCTAGCCTGGGGTCATTATAAGATCAATACCATGAATACAGACGACAATGACAATAACATACTATCTGACAATTGACGTGGAACTCTTGGACATTTTAGAACATTTAGCGAATAAATAATATTGTAAACAGTAATTATAAGGTTTTCTTATTTTAAACAGTTATGAATATTATTCAAGATGGTTAATTGAATGAAAAAAAGCATGTGTATGTTATTTTCTTGTTTTTTAATTATCAACCTTACAACTAGTACAAGCATAGACTTATATGATAAATTCCACACTATTCCATAAATATTTAGTTTAACATGAATTCGTCGTTGGTTCAACATCGATTCAATTTTATTTCAACATTGCACAAAGTTGATTCAACATTGCACAGAGTTGATTCAACATTGCACAAAGTTGATTACATCTCAGATTTATCTATTCAGCTGTTGCGTGAGCTATCAAAACCCAACCACTTTACAAATATTTTGCAGCCACGCTTCTTGATTACTTCTTCCACAATCGCCTGCGTGATACGTTGAACATTTTTGCAATAAAGTTCTTGTACTTGATATCTCGATCGGTACGAATAGGTTCGATTGAGCTGTACCGCTTCTTCTGTGTATTTGTAGCAATCAATATTTCTTTATAATTGTTTAGATCATCAGTGTTTATAGATGACTCTTCGGGAGTTTTTCTAAATAGCAGTTCAAGCAGACCAACGGTTTTCAGATACTGCTTATCATTAACTGAGCTTACGCACCCTATAAACCATATCCAAAAACTGCTTTCTATTTTGTTGCAGCATTCTAAGAAACTTGTTTGTCAAATGCTCATAACTATTAGCAGCCTCAGTTGTACCATCTCCTTCAAGCAAAGTTGTATCTTGCTCTTCTTCTCCATCAGCTGTCATGAAGGAAGCGTTATCATTCTCCTCCTCCTCCTCTTCATATTTCTTCGTTACATGCTGATTTTTTTCAACTTCTTTCATAATTTCTTCAGTGTCTTCTTTACCCATTTTGAGCATTCGATGTTTACGTCGAATCGCCTCACTAGCTTTTGCGATTTGATGGAGAACCTCCTTCTCTTTGTGAAACTTTGACATGTTGACGTGTGAATGTCTCAATACATAATGATATGATTTTCACCACATAACTTGTATTTATAAAGAGATAAAACAGTCAAATCCTGCTCTATATCTACCCTTATTGAGATCGCTGTCCTTGTCAATGACAACAAATCCATAATGTTAAGTATTCCAACATGCTGAACATAAGTCTCTAAATTGGGAATAATTCATGTCAGTGTTCACATGATCTTCATACACATGTCCCAAATTCCTTTTTATCCTGCTTGAATAGTATCAACAGATTGACATTCGCTCAAACTAGATGTTTAGGAATTCGAGCATAGGTTTTACATATGTAAAAACTGTCAACATGAGCGTACTACCCATGTAGAAAAAGACTCTAATGTTATCCTGTCTCTCACCGGCCACATCATCAAATACAATTATAGAATTTGTTTGAGCTTCACTTGGCTGTATTATTTCTTCATGCACATCGAAAGGAAAATATTCAACGCCGTCTACATAATTTAACACCCGTTCCAAGAATTTATACATTGGTTTTTTGAGGGATTTCGAGTGGATGTAGACATTGTCAAATTTCAATCCGTTTAGGTGTAGGATTAGGGTAAGTAATGTATTTGTCTTGCCACAATTTAAAGGTTCACAAAACACTGCGCGAATGCTGTCTGGTAGTAGACTGCCATTGCGTTTCACCCTCTTCTTTTCTGATTGGACGAGGTTGTCAAAGTTTAAGACTGGAAGTTTAATAGGTTGTGTCTTGAACCGCATCTTGATCTCGATTGTGTTGAAAGCTATAAATACAACCCTTATATAGCTTTTGCATCAGTTGCATGCCCACCTCTGTAGAGTGTGGAATGATTGTGCACCGTAAACCGAACAAAGTGCCACTTAATCAAAAAAAAAAATGAACAAGTTGCCGTTTGAGTTTCACTTACCTGGCTACCAAAACTGTGGTCCAGGTACTAAGCTAGCCAAACGACTTACTAGAAGTGATCCTGCTATCAATCCTGTAGACGCAGCGTGTAAAGAACACGACATTGCATACTCGCAAAATCGTGAAAACGTTGAAACGAGAAACGCTGCAGATCGTGTATTAGCCAGTAAAGCTTGGCAGCGTGTTTTGCTAAAGCCGCTGGAATTGATGAGAATGGGGCAGCACTGGAAATAACTAACGTGATGAATGATAAAGCGAAACTCGGTATGGGGTTGAAGAAGAAACCTATTTCAAAGAAAAAGACCAATTTAAAGAAGAAGCCCAGTTTGAAGAAGAGGAAAACCAGTTCGAAGAAGAAACCAGCTACAAAAAATAAACTAATAGCATTTAGAAAGGTTGTGAATGCAGCTAAGAAGGCAATGAAACGAAGTAGTTATGCAAAAGTGGCCATCAAGTCTGCAATCAGAGGTACACAGGGAGCTGTCAAAAGCGTAGGTGATAAACATCAAGTGCAAAATCCACGTGTTCTACCAATCCCTTCAAAGGTTGATGGTGTTTTGCCATTGATTCCAATTATCGCTGGACTCAGTGCACTTGGAGCTCTCACTGGTGGAGCTGCAGGTGTAGCTAAAGCGGTAAACAATGCTAACGCAGCCAAAGAACGACTGACAGAAGCTCAACGTCATAACAATTCAATGGAGGCTATTGCTCTAGGAAATGGTTTACACCTAAAACCTTACAGAAAAGGATTAGGTCTTCATATGAAACATTATAGAAAAGGACAGGGACTTCGTTTAAGAACGGTGTCAAAAAACTTGTAGTGAAGCTACCTTTCCATGCACCCACTGATACATATCTTTTCAAGTATGCTAAAGCTTTAAAGATTCCACATTTTCGTGGAGTATTTATGCGTCATCAACTACCAGTAAAGGGACCTAACAAAATTGAATCAGCTATTGTCAATCTTGATGATAGTCACGGCTCTGGTACCCACTGGGTATCTTATAGGAAGGTCGGTGATAATGTCTTATACTTTGACAGTTTCGGTAATCTTCGTCCACCTTTGGATCTTGTAGATTATCTAGTTGTTTGTAGCGTGATAAACTACAATCATGACAGATATCAGGACTATGACAGTGTTGAATGTGGACACTAGTGATTGAAATTTCTATGTGGCCAGCTACATACAAAAGATAAATACTGTCTATATAAGAGTGTGTGATGAATTGACTAGAGTCAGTACAGAGAAGAACCCCATCATTTAATCATTTAATGCCATTCCTAACGTTGAACCTGGAAAGAATAAAATATATGTCGGTGACCGAGTATTGACCATACCTACTGGCAGCTATGGGATTGCAGATATTGAGAGTCATGTCCAGAAGGGTCTAGCAATTGATGGCATTACAATAAACATTAAGCCAAATAACAACACATTGCGCAGCGAGATAAAGTGTGATCGCAAAGTAAACTTTCAACCTCACGATTCTTTCGGACGATTGTTGGGATTAACACCACGTGTTCTCGAAGCCAATAAGACTCATACTTTTGATCTACCTGTGGCTATTCTCAAAGTGAATGCTCTGCGAGTTGAGTGGAATATCACTGCTAGAGCTTACATCAACAATCGCAAAGTGCACACGATTCATGAATTCTTTCCTGTTGTAACACCAGGATATAAGATCGTTGTAGTGCCGTTACACGCAATTTACCTTCCAATCGCAGTGAAGACAATACATCAAATTCAGCACCGCATAGTTGATCAGGACGGAGACTTGGTGAATTTCCGAAGAGAGGTTATAACAATACGACGACACGTCAAATCATTATCATAATGGGTATCGTGTACAATCCCAAAGGAGTCTATATAAGAGCGTCAACATGTCAAATTCAAAACAGTTCTCAAGCTGCACGCAAGGCGCTAACACCTCAGAACGCTCTCTTTCTGACACAGCTTGGTCTGAAGATCAAACCTCGTGGAAAAAGAAACTCAAACGTCCATTTAAGATATTTATCATCTCTTTTTGTTGCAACAAAAATGAAAGAAATACTGAACATTCAAGCACCAGTGAGCTTTAATGAGTCCATAGCTCACTATGAGATTCATGCACATCAGCCTTATACATCATCATCATGCAACAATAGTGATGAAGTTCGAATGGCTGTCCAGCATCAAGATTTGTGTATAGTACCCAGCAAGAGTTCACTGCATGTGCATGGAAGGCTAACAAGGCCTGATGGAATTATAGCTGTTACTAGTACAACACTAGTGAGCAATGCCATGTGCTATCTGTTTAATGAAATTCACTATGAACTCAATTGTATTGAGTTTGATCGTTGCAAGAATGTCGGTCTCACTAGCACCATAAAAAATACGTCTCACTTACCCCTGGACAAATTAATTTTATTGAGAATGCAGGATGGCTCGACATCCCGGAAGGAACAAAACGTCTTACCAATGATGAGGGGTACTTTGATGTCACTATACCACTCAGTATGATGCTAGGATTTGCTGAAGACTTTCGAAAGATCGTTGTAAACGCAAAGCATGAACTTGTCCTGACAAGATCGCGCAGTGACTTAAATGGCATTGTTCAGGCACGACAACAGCCAGGAAACAAAGAGCAATTTAAGATCTCGATTCATAAAGTGGAGTGGATGATACCATATTTAATGGCTTCCGATCAGCAAAAGATATAGTTGCTGAACTTTATTGAAAAAGATTTTCTCACAACCATGAGTTTTCGCTCATGGGAAATGTATGAATACCCCCTGCTTCCCACCCCCTCAAGACATATATGGACTGTGAAAACGTCAACTCAGTTGGAAAAACCACGGTATATTATACTGGGTTTCCAGACAGGTAGAAAGGATAAGCTATCCAGATATGCTAATCGCTTCGATCATTGCAATATAACCAATGTCAAGGTGTTCCTCAATTCACAATACTATCCGTATGGTCATTTGAATCTGGACTTCGGCCATAATCAGTTTGCGCTACTGTTGAGATGTATGCAAACTTTCAGGCAGCCTATTACGGTAAAGAGCCTGAACCAATGGTAAAGAAAAGTGATTCCAAAGAATGCGCTCCTCTTAGTGTCATTGATCGCTCAAAACAAAATGAGTTTCTCAAACAAGCCTCCGTGGACGTTCGTTTGTAATTTTAATCTTCACACAATTTCCCTGCTGAAACTGCAGCCTACTGTCTAATTATACATGACCGTATTATTCAGTACCAGCCCCTTAGTGATAGCGTGAAAAAGTTGATTTAAGATGATAGTGGTGGGGTAATGGGAGCGGTGGGGTAATAATAATAGTGGTGGGATAGGAGGTATAAAACAGAGATGATTTCAGCAACAGAGTTCAGTTTTCATCGATATGGAGCTCATCGTCGACGTACAAGGCTTCAAGAAGCCCATCAACCAGTTCTTCTTCCAGGAGTTGTCTATAATTCCCCTTCAGGAAGACGCTCAACCTGTGGTTTACTTCGTTTTTACTACCCTAGTACTGGGA
This sequence comes from Andricus curvator, assembly GCA_932195095.1. NCBI lineage: Eukaryota > Metazoa > Arthropoda > Insecta > Hymenoptera > Cynipidae > Andricus > Andricus curvator. The sequence continues at coordinate 122,224 of CAKNYM010052345.1, read as the reverse complement.
CTCGCTGCCTGCTAAATACAAGAGTGAAAATTTGAGGTTGACGCGCAATTACCATGGTCTAGAATGGACATCTGGTGACATACCCTATGAAGAACTAAGACTTGCAATCCGAGAAAAATTACGCGACACTCGCGCAGTCTACGTCAAAGGACTAGAAAAGGAAAAATGGTTGGCTTAGTGCGTGCAAAACGTGTATAATTTGGAAGATATGGGCTGCCCCTCGCTAAAAAAACTGTACAGCCCAGTTCCAATAAGATGCAATCACCACCTTCAATGCTGGAATGCAAATTGTGCATTTCGAAATGCTGTTGCTCTCAAAAACTGGTTCTTGTCTCCTCGGGATGAGCCGACTATCAGGCATTACTCTGGAAGCAGAACCAATGGCGATGATATAACTGAAAGTATTGATACTACGGATTAGTGTTGCCGTCGAGCGAGGCCTTGATTTTTTCAAGGCGAGACAAGACGAGCCTAACGTGCCGTCTTGAACTGATCGTCGTGGGTCTTCCTTGAAAATGCCGAGGCCTCGAAATGCGAGGCCTTGCCTTGAGCTTGTCTTGATGCCTTGAGTTTGCAGTTCCAGATGTGGGAACACCAGCATTGAATGAAAATACCGTATTCTGAGGCTCCAGCCTCCGTTACCCTTCTCAGGGTTGAACGAAAATCCCGTAATCCGAGACGCCAGCCTCCCCGGTTTTTAACTTTTGAATTACCGATATGTAAATATAATATTCGGAATGTACAAGTTTTCAAGATTCCTGGGATATGTAATTTGTCCAAAAAAGTTGAAAAATTGAATACGCTTAATGTATGAAGCAGACCGAAACCGTCTCAAATGAAACAGCTTCTAGTTTTACGCTTGAAGTCCCAGAATTCTCGAGAGCCAAATACGATTTTTTTGTATGAAATTAGGCGCTACATATTTTTTCGTGTTTTAAAAAAAAGTCTCAAGAAGTTATGCGCATTTTAATTTTGTGCTTGTATTTAAAAATACCCAACATCTTTTCTTTAAGCATCTATAATTTTTGATCTAATGGAGACATTTCTCGTGTTTTTTGTTATTATACTTGAATTTACAGTCTTCTTTCTTATCTTCTATGTATAAGCTGAAATTGTAAAAAGAATATGAGAAAAAATAAAAGAGGGCGGGGTTTTTCATAAAATCCACTTCTAATTTGTCACAAGAGGGTGAGATCTGGAGGAAAGAAATCGATGATTATACGTCAACGAAGGAAGCTGATAGAAGCCAAGACATTCTATCTTGGTGGAAGTTGCACAAGCGGATTTACCCAAATCTCTCACGAATGCAGCTGACATTTTGTGCACACCTGCGACTCCGGTTCCAGCTGAAAGAGTGTTTTCACGTGCTGCGTTGACGATTCAAAAACACCGAAATAGGTTAGAAAGTGATTCAGCTGAATCTCTGTTATGTTTAAACTCATGGGTGACATGCAGCTTGGATAAAAAAATACAAGAGATGCTTCATCTTCAAAATGAAATAGATGAAAATGCTTAAATGATACATTAGACAATCTTCATACAAGTCATACAACTATTGAGAAATTTTGCGTTATAAAATAGTACGAAATTATGCGAAATGTAAGAAAGGTACCAATAAGGCATTTTTCTAATAAATACTAGTCAATACCTGTTTTTTATGTAATCATAATCCTGATAAAATAAATAACCTTTCTGAATGCTTGACCACTTTAAATAAAAATGTAATTTATTATTTATCTTCATTTACTTTAATGTATTTTTTTATTTCTTTTTAATTATTATTTATATACTTTTTTGTAGGTCATGTACAGTTATACCCTACCCACAGAAAGTTGGGGTGCACTACGACTTCTTAAGGCGCTTCCTCAGGCTTGATTTTTGGCCCATGTATTACAAATGACATGTTTCCTCCTACAAGGATGAATTGTTCGATGTAATATTTTTACCACATAATCTCAATGGCATAATACATAAAAAGAAAGTCTTCGATTTTTGAAAAATGGTCTTGTTTTTGTTTTATTTTAATTAATCGAAAATGTGCTTCATTTCTGCGCCTGTAAAGGAGCAATCCGCCACCGGGAAAGTACCCCCGTTGAACCGAAAACAGGCGCTCCGAATTTGAAAGGAAATTTAGCCTAATTCACCGTGAACTTTTTCGAGGATGCTTCACCCCAGGGGGGCGGCCGTAACTCATCCGTCTTTTCCATTGTTACGGTGTGACACGATTGGAGCCGCTTGAACGAAATTGATCATTATTAAAATATGCAGAAATTGAATTTTTATATGCTGCATTACGTTCATTACATAATGACGAGACCTTTTTTTCCATTTTTCTTCCAATTATATCATTTTCAAATTTTATCAGCTAATGAAAATTTCATCGATCCGTGTTTTGCGCAATTTTAGAGATTGTAACAGTATTCACTGTCAGCGGGTGATTTGACATATTTTGATATAATTCGAGCCCAGGAGCTCGAAAATAAAGTTTTAACAAAATCTCCTTGTGTGTGTGTAACTTTTTTCTTTTCACCATATCTCGAAAAGGAAAGGAGCTATCATCATGAAATTTTGATGAAGTGTAGCTCGGATTGATATCCAGGTCTGATAGGTACTTTGTACTTTCATAAGAAGATATCTTGCATTATTTTGTTGAAAAATCATTTTGTTTTAAACTCGTTTTTTTTTTGGTTCAAAATTAATTTTGTACACTGAAAATGTAATTTCAATGTTTTGTTGAACATTCATATTTTTTCATATTTAAGATAATAATAAAGTAGATCAAACTTGAAGTATTTTTTTTTTAATTTTAAATTTAAATTGAAAATTAATTTACCTTTTTCGTTGAAAGTTTCTAAAAATTCGTCTTTTTCGTAGAAAATTAATCTTCTTGCTTGAAATTTAATCTTTTTTGGTTGAAAATGCAACTATTTGGTTAAAAAACTTAAAATATTTTTCATTTAAGATTAACATCTTTTTTGTTCGAAATATGAACTATTACATACCATAGTATATTATATATATATACCATATATATTACAGCCATACCACGCTGGAAACACCAGTTCCCGTTAGATCACTGAAGTTAAGCAGTGTTGGGCGCGGTTAGTACTTGGATGGGTGACCGTCTGATTCTACTGCGTTGCTGTTGGCGGTCGTGGGTGTGGTAAGCCCACACTTGTAGTTATTTACTACAAGAAACTATCCACCTAGAAACACTACCCGAATCGGGTAGTGTCATGCTTACCCCTTGAGGCTCGCCGAAAGGGAAATAGCTTAATGGTATACTACTACATGTGTCGTTGAGAAGTCATCAGCTCTTTGGGTTCAAAATGAAACTATAGTTTCAACTTTTATACTTTGTTATACTTTTTACACTTTTCTTTATACTTTATACTTTTAACTTACTATAAGCAGTTAAAAGTTGAAAATGCATATTTTTTTCTAGAAAATTAATCTTTCCAGTTGAAAATTCATCTTTGTAGGTCAAAATGCAACTATTAATTTGAAAATGTTAATATTGTGTTGAAATATCAACTTTTCAGGTTAAAACTTCAACTATCTTCTACAAATTTCATCTTCTTTGGCTTGAAAATTCAGCTATTTTGGCTAAAATTCAGCTATTTCCTCTAAAATTAACTTTTTGGCTGAAAATTCAACCATTTGAGTGGAAGTTTATCTTTGTAGCTTGAGAATTGAACTAGCTACTTGAAAATTAAATTGTTTTTCGTTAAGGTTTAATGTTTTTGGTTTAAAAATTCGACCATTGGCTTGAAAATGTTTCTTTGCAGGTGGGAAATTACATTATTTGGTTAAAACTACCACTACGTTGTTGAACATTTGTTTCTTTTTCTGGATATTTCAACAATTGGATTTTAAATGCAACTGCTTGGTTGAAACATACTTTTTTTTGTAGAAAATTGAAATATTTGTTTGAAAATTATTTTTTATGTTGAACATTTTCCCTGTAAGGTTCAAAAGTCAACTGCTTTCTAAAAGACTAGACTTTTTATGTAGGAGATGCAATATATTTCGACTTGAAATCTTAGAAATTTAAAACGTTTCATATTGAATTCAATATGGTACCTACATTAATTTTATTTCAAAAAATGTATTCCCCTACTACATCTCTATTTTCTTGAAAAATCATCCTATTTCACCCATTTTGAGAGAATTTTTGGCTGTGAAGTCTGGGAGTATCAAAACACCTGAAACTGCACTCGCTTTTCGTAGGATATCTTCGGAATAAAATTGTTTCATTCGATATTCATTTTGCGTGACTTTCGAATGATGACCATTACATTCATATACTCTTTAAAAAACTGTCTTATCTTTTTTTGTTCCGGAGATATCCTGCGAAATGTGAGTGTATGTTTTTAATTGATTGTTTTTTAGGTTTCCTCATACTCCTGGGCGAAGCTTAATTGTTTCTTCAATTGCATTATAAAATTGAATAACAATGATTCTTAATTTGCACACGTAGAATATTACTGTATATTACTGTATTGAACTGTTTTCTCGAAAATTCGTTTATTCCCCTACTATTATGCTGTCCAAACTAAAAATATACATGAGTGACATTTTGATGAAAAATGAGTTTTTGGTATCGTTGGATTCGTAACAGAAACCTGCGTCTAACTGTATCAATAAAAAATATTAATTATCACTACTGATTTCAGAAAACGATTGACACAAAGCACTTTGCGTTTCCCGTTCAATGTAGTAATACACCTCGATTTTGAGGCCTTGCTCGAGCTCTCCGATGAATATTACTGTGTATTACGAGCTCAAAATTCAACAACAGAACATACGTAAGGGACACTGTGTGTTCAGCGGCTGTCCCGAACTTACCCGAACGATCGTCGCTACCCAGCTAACACAGTTACTAGTCCGAATAGTCACATAATTGTAACAAGATTAAAAAAACCAGTCACTGGTGACTTCCATGCTGGTCACCCAGTGACAATATATTTCCCACTCAAAGTAGTAACAAATTACAAGCGAAGCAGGTAACACTATCCCGCCATTGTAATCACATGCTTGTAACAAAGTGATGTTTGGAAACGCAACGTGCAATGACAGCTTAACCTCAAAATATACATCGTTTCGGAATTATAATTATGAATATTTTTGCAAAAATGTTGGAAAGGAACATAATTAAACGATAAATAAGTTCCAGAAAAGGGAGATAATATGTGAACAAAGCTTTTATAAAAAAACAGATATTTATCAGCTGAACCCTTACGAAAAAGAAATTACATTATAGAGGTTAGACCCAAAATGTATATGTATAAATGAAGATCGCTGCCGGCTGTTACCGCCATGTTACTAGTCTGACAGGGAACGGTTGCAAACAAGCCTCCCTAGTAAACTACGGCGATTATGCCGTTACCTGCTAGGAGACTGAGATACAAGTAACAATTCCTCTGATAACATGTGATCATTCAGGAACCTTTCAGGATGGTAACAGGTTAGCTGGGTAGTGTATAGCCGAATCAAGCCGGGACTTATTTCCCTTGGATTTCCGGTCCCAGTCCGAGTTATTTCACAAGGCTAAAACATACGTAAGGGCAAGCGATTCTTTTCCTCTGTAAATTCGCTCCGCACTCGGTCACTTTTACAAGGCAAGAAAGACACACAGTTCTTCAGGTTCTTTTTTATTTGTATGTTGATGACGTATTAGAAGCCTTATACAAATCTCGGAAAACGCAAAGTGCTTTGTGTCAATCGTTTTTTGAAATAAGTAGTGATAATTAATAATTTTTATTGATACAGTTAGACGCAGGTTTCTGTTACGAATCCAACGATACCAAAAACACATTTTTCATCAAAATGACAATTATGTATATTTTTAGTTTGGACAGCATAATAGTAGGGGAATAAACGAATTTTCGAGAAAACAGTTCAATACAGTAATATACAGTAATATTCTACGTGTGCAAATTAAGAATCATTGTTATTCAATTTTATAATGCAATTGAAGAAACAATTAAGCTTCGCCCAGGAGTATGAGGAAACCTAAAAAACAATCAATTAAAAACATACACTCACATTTCGCAGGATATCTCCGGAACAAAAAAAGATAAGACAGTTTTTTAAAGAGTATAGGAATGTAATGGTCATAATTCGAAAGTCACGCAAAATGAATATCGAATGAAACAATTTTATTCCGAAGATATCCTACGAAAAGCGAGTGCAGTTTCAGGTGTTTTGATACTCTCAGACTTCACAGCCAAAAATTCTCTCAAAATGGGTGAAATAGGATGATTTTTCAAGAAAATAGAGATGTAGTAGGGGAATACATTTTTTGAAATAAAATTAATGTAGGTACCATATTGAATTCAATATGAACCGTTTTAAATTTCTAAGATTTCAAGTCGAAATATATTGCATCTCCTACATAAAAAGTCTAGTCTTTTAGAAAGCAGTTGACTTTTGAACCTTACAGGGAAAATGTTCAACATAAAAAATAATTTTCAAACAAATATTTCAATTTTCTACAAAAAAAATAAATTTCAACCAAGCAGTTGCATTTAAAATCCAATTGTTGAAATATCCAGAAAAAGAAACAAATGTTCAACAACGTAGTGGTAGTTTTAACCAAATAATGTAATTTCCCACCTGCAAAGAAACATTTTCAAGCCAATGGTCGAATTTTTAAACCAAAAACATTAAACCTTAACGAAAAACAATTTAATTTTCAAGTAGCTAGTTCAATTCTCAAGCTACAAAGATAAACTTCCACTCAAATGGTTGAATTTTCAGCCAAAAAGTTAATTTTAGAGGAAATAGCTGAATTTTAGCCAAAATAGCTGAATTTTCAAGCCAAAGAAGATGAAATTTGTAGAAGATAGTTGAAGTTTTAACCTGAAAAGTTGATATTTCAACACAATATTAACATTTTCAAATTAATAGTTGCATTTTGACCTACAAAGATGAATTTTCAACTGGAAAGATTAATTTTCTAGAAAAAATATGCATTTTCAACTTTTAACTGCTTATAGTAAGTTAAAAGTATAAAGTATAAAGAAAAGTGTAAAAAGCATAACAAAGTATAAAAGTTAAAACTATAGTTTCATTTTGAACCCAAAGAGCTGATGACTTCTCAACGACACATGTAATAGTTCATATTTCGAACAAAAAAGATGTTAATCTTAAATTAAAAATATTTTAAGTTTTTTAACCAAATAGTTGCATTTTTAACCAAAAAAGATTAAATTTCAAGCAAGAAGATTAATTTTCTACGAAAAAGACGAATTTTTAGAAACTTTCAACGAAAAAGGTAAAATAATTTTCAATTATAATTTAAAATTAAAAAAAAAAATACTTCAAGTTTGATCTACTTTATTATTGTCTTAAATATGAAAAAATATAAATATTCAACAAAAAATTGAAATTACATTTTCAGTGTACAGAATTAATTTTGAACCAAAAAAAAACGAGTTTAAAACAAAATGATTTTTCAACAAAATAATGCAAGATATCTTCTTATGAAAGTACAAAGTACCTATCACACCTGGATATCAATCCGAGCTACACTTCATCAAAATTTCATGATGATAGCTCCTTTTCTTTTCGAGATATGGTGAAGAGAAAAAAGTTACACACACACAAGGACATTTTTTTTAAACTTTATTTTCGAGCTCCTGGGCTCGAATTATATCAAAATATGTCAAATCACCCGCTGACAGTGAATACTGTTACAATCTCTAAAATTGCGCAAAACACGGATCGATGAAATTTTCATTAGCCGATAAAATTTGAAAATGACATAATTGGAAGAAAAATGGAAAAGAAGGATTAGGAAAATCGGTCAATATTCTCAGTATTGAAGGTAATCTGAAATAAAATGCTAAATTACCCAAACTCCCAACAGAATTTGAACGGGTTGACCGATTTTTTTCTATCTTTTTTTAATCGTCTCGTCATTATGTAATGAACGTAATGCAGAATATAAAAATTCAATTTCTGCATATTTTAATAATTATCAATTTCGTTCAAGCGGCTCCAATCGTGTCACACCGTAACAATGGAAAGGACGGATGAGTTACGGCCGACCCCTGGGGTGAAGCATCCTCGAAAAAGTTCACGGTGAATTAGGCTAAACTTCCTTTCAAATTCGGAGCGCCTGTTTTCGGTTCAACGGGGGTACTTTCTCGGTGGCGGATTGCTCCTTTACAGGCGCAGAAATGAAGCACATTTTCGATTAATTAAAATAAAACAAAAACAAGACCATTTTTCAAAAATCGAAGACTTTCTTTTTATGTATTATGCCATTGAGATTATGTGGTAAAAATATCACATCGAACAATTCATCCTTGTAGGAGGAAACATGTCATTTGTAATACATGGGCTAAAAATCAAGCCTGAGGAAGCGCCTTAAGCAGAAGCATCCTACTCCTTAAATCGGAACAAAGGACATGATGAAATATTATGAAATTGCCGACTACTTATGAAAAATGTTTACTCGTGTAATAGGAAACCGCCTACGAGGAAGGGTTTCGTAACCTATTAAGGGGTCATTCTACTATCTCAGCAAAAAAAGGGTGATTTTCCAGAATTTTTTTCTCAACAACTACTTTATATAATTGAATAGAATTTTCAGCGTTGATTTATGCTGTCTCAATGTTTACAAAAATAATCTTTTCATATGAAATTATTATTTAGTTTGGATATTATTTAACAATAAACAAAGTGTCTCAAAAAAAGGCATGTCCACTGCGTGCACGATATCTCCATTCAGCATCATCTGAAACGAATAAATGAGAAATTTTCTTTATTAGTATGACCATAGCTCTGGTGTGACGAAGCGGATTTTTTTTATTTTGCAAAATAACAAAATGGCTGCAGTTTAAACAAAAAAATTCCAAAAATCGTGTTCTTTTGCTCTTTTTTCGTTAATTTAACTATGATAAAATTAAAAAATTTTAAAACCGCTTCGTCACAATCTAGATATTTATATTTAGAATGAACGTAGAAAAAATTAGAAAGTAATCGTTTGAAAACTTTTTGAGAAATCGTGCGCGCAGAGTGCAAAAACGTTGTTTCGAGAAAAACGCGTTTAAAGTTTTCGGAACATAAAAATTGTAAGAAAAAGTTACTTACATTTAATCAGCGATCCCTGCTCCATATAATATTCTTTCTGCTTGCTTGAATGAATCCTCCTGATTTGATAATCTCTTTCACTGTATATCAAACATTTTCACTAAATGAAACTGCACAAAATGAAACAACGCTACGATGTTTACAAGCACTCAGCTCTCTACGCGCTTTTGCTCGAAGCTCTCAAAAGTATAGAAAGACTCCGAATTTCTGTGTGAAATTTTGACAAGATATTTCTGAATATATAACCTATCGAAAAATGTAAACAAAAAAAAATCGATTTTTCAAAAGTGAGATAGTAGAATGACCCCTTAAGACGTTAATTAAAGTTAGTAACAGAATCTCGAAACAGAAAATTTTGTAATTTCGTACAAAAAATTGTTTAAAAAAAATGTATTGAATAACAAACGTATGAAAAAAAATTAGGTAAAAGAAATTTACGAAAAAAAGTTTTGGAAAAAAAGGTTTGAAAACATTTTTCGTTGAAAAAAAATTTTTTGAAACAAAAATTTTATGAAAAGAAATTGTTGGAAAAAAACTTCATTAAAAAGGAATTAGGTGAAAAAATTGTTTGGAAAAAAACTTTGTGAAAGAAAAATTTTTGAAAACAAATGTTAAAAATTTTTTTTTTATTAAAAAAAATAGTAAAATAATTGTTTTTAAATTACTATTAATTACAATTATATAAACGAATATTATTTATAAGTTTTAATTGTTTCTAATTATAATTTTGTATTGCAAATTGTTTCTTAAATATTTAAGTACAGTATTTAACTATCACTACTACATTGGGATTGGTGTTATTACTTGCATCCAAAGTTATCCTATGAGAGCTTTAATTTATTATCCCTTCCCAGGTGATCGGAAAATAGCCACATCTTCTGGAGGAAACTCAAGCCTCCAAGACGAGGCCAAGGCAAGGCCTTGAGTTTTCAAGGCCTTGAAATTTGTCCGCCTTGCTTTGCCTCGAAACCCGAGGCCTCGAGCTATCCTTCCTTGCGTTCCTGGACTTGTTCCTTGCCATTCCTCGTCTCGAACGGTAACACTACTACGGATACTTCCTTGAGTAACACAATGCTCAAAGACTTTTATAACCGTTGTGAATTTATGTTTTAACTACGTTTACTTTTATCACATTATAGGTTAAGATTTTCTATTGTAAAATTAGGTTTAGTCTTTTTTCTTGAAAAAACCAGATATTTAATTTTACATCGAGTGAATATTTATTTGAACCCATTCAGTTAGTCAAGAATTAGTTAAGAAATAGTTAAGTTGATTTTAAATCTCATTCGGTATCCTTATTTCCGGCGTTAAATATTACAAACATCGCTGGGTTGAACTCTACATCCAAATATCGCTTGCTGTCAGCGGTGAAAAATCACAGACGTCGTTGGGCTGCAGTTTCAACATTGGACTTTATTCAAGCATCGTTAGGTTGCAATCAAATATTAGCGCTGGGCACACATCGTTGGGCTTCATTTTCAAATTTCGCGCGATCTTGTTTCCATTAACACTAGATAAATAACCATTTTACGTATAGATAATATTGGGTCGAAGTTTCTAGAAACTTCGAGTATCCCCTAGCTCACATAAGTCAACAATGTTACTAGAAGGTTCCAAAAATCAGGGGAATGCCGAACCAATCTGAATAAATGTTGGGTATTACGGTCGGAATTGCAGGGACCCACCTCCTTGAGCGAACCACGAATTCGCTCCAGCTTTCCAGAAATTTCGATCATTGTTTACCTACCAGTTGGAAAGTTCTAGAAAGTTTAACGAATAAGAATCTTGGAAATTTCTAGAAACGTACAGAATTCAGGGAAATCCCCGATCTCACGAGCGCCACCTACATAAAAAGCTATTAGCGGACTCGGTCGGTAAAACAGTAACCTACCTTGTTGGCTGACTCATGGATTCGTGTCAGTGCTCTACCTTACCGACCGAGTTACCGACTGTCGGTAACTTGCCGATAACTGTTTTACAAGGTGATTATCTCCAGAACCAACCCAGCTTATCTACTCATATATACAGTTTTCACTAGTTAACAATAATATAAAAATGGAAATTAACAAAAACAAATTTTTGCTTAATTCACAATTTTTTGAAAACATGCGAAAAACATGTTTTTTGAATTGAGTCATATGTATAAATTTTGGAAAAAGTTAAATACGTCGAAAATGAAATTTTTGCAGCTTGAATGAAAGAAATATGTTATAATTTTGTCTTTCAGCTGAAAAAAATTGCAGATTAATCATATTGAATCTTTTCTAAAAAATTTGCTTTTAACTCAATACAAAAAAAAAACATTTTTTGTACATTTTCAAAAAATGACAAATGAGACAATCCTTTTTTTTTAAATCTATTTTTTTATTACCTTTTACTAACAAAAACTGTACTTTAAAAAAATTCGCTAGAAAAATAGTATAATCTACCCAAATATAACCCAATTATAAAAAATACTCAAATAACTTTGAATTCACGAATTTCGAACATGCTACCAGAAGTAATCCATTATTTTCTGAAAATTATGAAAAGTGTTAATAATTTCCAACCTGACGTTTCAATGATTCCCAAGTATGGTGACCTTTGGCCTCCTTTTTAAAAGCAATAGGAGTTTATAGTCAAGATGTAAACCTATCTACTGTCTGCTTTGTTTAAAAAGCGACGCAAAAATGTTTTAAAACATCAATTTCAATTATGTCACCGGAAGTAACGCATTATTTCGCGAAAATCATGAGAATTGTAAATAATTTCAAACTTCGGTGGTACTTGGCCTATTTCTTAAAATAAGTAAAACTTTCTTGTCAAAATAAAATCTTTTTCGTTGTAATACATATTCGAAAAACCACTGAAAAAAATGAAGTGATGCATTAATTTTAGAAAGCAAGTAGAAGTTTCAATAATTCCCAACTTGGCTCACTTAGGCCTATTTTAAAAAATGGATAAGAATTTTTCCTCAGAAGAAGACCTTTTTAATTATCTTTCCTGATCGAAAAACAAACAAAAAAACTTTTAAAACATAAATTCCAATCATTCCACTGGAATTGAGTTGTTCGTTTTATGAAGCAAGGAGACCTTTAGCCTCTTTTGGAAAAATTAATAAGAAATTTTGGTTAAAATAAGACTCTGTCTGTTGCCCTCACTGTTCGAAAAGCTACCTAAAACAGTTTTAAAACATCAACTACAATCATGCTACTTGAGGCAAAGAAATTATTTTTTTTTAATTCATGAGATTTGTAAAAAATTTGCAACTTCGGTGGCATTTGGCTTATTTTTAATAATAAGTGAAAGTTTGTCGTCAAAATAAGACCTTTTCCGTTTTATTTCAAACTCATAAAACTAGGGAAAAAACTTTTAAAACATAAATTACAATCGTGCGACTGGAATTGATGCATTATTTTTAGAAAGAAAGGAGAAGTTCCAATAATTCCCAACTTTGCTGACCTTTGGCATCTTTTAAAAAATGGATAAGTGTTTGTCGTAAAACAAGACCTTTTCTGTTGTCTGCTCTGATCGAAAAACGATCGAAAAATGTTTTAAAATATCAATTCCAATCATGCTACCATTGGTAATGCATCATTTTCTGAAAATCGTGAGAAATGTAAATAATTTCCAACTTCGGTGGCATTTGGCTTTTTTTTTAAAATAGGTAAGAGTTTGTCGTCAAAACAAGACCTTTTCCGTTTTATTTTACTAATCGTAAAACTAGCGGAAAAACTTTTAATACATAAATTTCAATCATGCGACTGAAAGTTATGCATTATTTTTAGAAAACAAGGAGAAGTTTCAAAATACTCAACTTTGCTGACTTTTGGCATCTTTTAAAAAATGGATAAGAGTTTGTCGTCAAACAAGACCTTTTCTGTTTTCTGCCTATTTTGGAAAATAGGTATGTTTCATCAAACTGACCTTTTGTATCGTCTTCTCTAATTGAAAAACTACCCAAAAGACTTTGAAAACATTCATTCATGCTACCTGAAGTAATGCATCATTTTTGTGCAAATCACGAAAAATGTAAATAATTTCAAACATTGTCTGTTGTCTTCCATGCTTGAAAAAAAATACTTTAAATACTTTTAAGACATCAATTTCCGTCATGCCATCGGAAGTAATGCAGTATTTTCAGAAATCGAGAGGTTTTCATTAACAGTGACAATAATTCTAATCAGGCGTCAAAATTAAGCCTTGCCTGTTTTATTCCTTGAAAGAAAGACTACCCAAATGATTTTTGAAACATAAGTTAAACGAATAAATGACTCATTGCAATGAGTAATCCTCTAATTAGGACTGAATCCTGGTCCTGGTCGACTAAGTTTTGACGAAGATTTTAATTGTGTTCGTTAATTAGTGAAAACTATTTAAAGTTAAATAAAACCTTTCGGTGAAGATGTTGTTCAAAAATTATTCCTTGGAGGTTTGTTTAGAGAGTTTAGAAAAATTCAAAATGACTCAGAGAATTGAAAGAATTTAGAGGTATTAAACACATTCAAAAGATTTCAGAGAATTGAAAAGAATTCAGAGGATTTCAGAAGAATTCAGAGAATTTTAAAAGAATTCAGAGAATTTTAAAAAAATTTAGAGAATTTAAATGACTTCAGGTAATTCCAAAGACTTTAGAGAATGTAAAATATTTGAGATAATTCAGGGCCTACAAAAGACTTGCAGAAATTCAAAGTAATAGTTCAAACTAACTCAAGGCGTATTTTAATGATTTCAAGATAATTGAAAAACATTCTTTCAAAATTCAGTGATATCGTGAGAATTCAACAGATTCAGAGCAGTCTAAAGAATTCATAAAATTTCGAAAAAATTCACAGAATTCAAAATAATTTGGATAATTTTTAAAAACTTGAGATAATACAAAAGAATTCATAGAATTCAAAATATGTCACACAATTCAAAATAATTCAGACAATTCAAAAATTATTAGAGAATTCAGAATAATTCAGCAGAGTTCATAGAATAAAAAAGACTTGCAGACATTCAGATCAATTCATGGCCGCTAGGTGGCTAACTGTGCGGTTTTAATGTTTTGTCGGCTCCTGTATTTTCGACTTTCTCGGTGTCTAAATTGACTATTTTATTGGTGCGTCTTTCATAATTTGCCTTTTAAAGTTTGGGATGTATTTATGAACAGAAACGTTATTTTTTTGTTAAAATGCCGAATACCGACCTTAGAAACATCAGCTTAAAGCCAAACTATAATACATGTGGGGGCACAATTCAAAGAATTACCATCTACTGTGAATCTTGCAACGAAGCTTACCACCCGAAATGCACTGAGTTCTACGAGATCCCTCACAAGCAAAAAGTCCCTACGGTCTGTAGAAAGTGCCACTCCAGCTTCAGCTTTGCTGATTATGCTTCCAGAGTCTCTTCTTTCTCCACGAGCGATGTTATTCTTGGCGAAGGGGCCCAGCCTCTCACTCTCCAGGAACTTTCAACCGCAATGCTCTTTCGGAGGATACTCTACTTGGCAGTCACAATTCTCTGTTGAGTTCAACAAAGGAGGATACGTCATCCACGCAGCCTGCCCCAAAAAATCCAACAGAAAAAATCCTTCTTCAACAACCTGCTCCTACAACCCTCAGTAGCCAACCTTTTGCTGATCCTGATTATGTTTCCGCGATGATCCTAGACAAACTAAATTTGATCTGCGACAGCCTCGATAAAGTGGAAGCAATTGGAGCGAAAACAAGTGAAACCTTGAATATGCAAAGTGCTGATTTCGCTTCTGTTTCTGCTCAACTTCAATCTATCACCGTTTAAAACGATAACCTTCTGAGAAAAATTGAGTCGGTGTGTTCCAGAATCTCCAAAGTTGAAGCTTCTCAAGAGCAGCTAGCTAAAAATAATTCCGCTCAGAAAGCAGCCATCGAAGACATCAAAGTTTTACATGGAGAAAGGATCACCCGCTTGGAAGATGCGATCAGAGACAGAGAGTTAATTATTACGGGTTTTCCAATGTCTACTCACGAAGATCTCACGAGTATCGTAGAGAAAATTGGGGTTTTGACCGGCTCCAAACTACTGAAGGGGGACATTGAAGATGTCTTTTGCATTCCATCCAAAGCTCCAAATCAGCCGAAACCAATAATCGCTCGGCTCTCCAATGCTAGGGCTCGCTCAGACCTGATCTCCTCCAAGATAAGAAACAAAAAATCACTAACGGTCCACGAAATTGATTCTAACTTGGAGGAAGGGGCAGTACACGTGAACCAAAACCAATCAATAGAATGTTACTTACGCCTGAAGTCAGTCAAAGAAAAGATACGTAATGGAAAGCTCGACGGCAAGGCATGTATCTTCAGGAAATCAGTCTGGATCAGAGATGTAAAGGATGCTTCATTTAAACCAGTGAGGGTCCCAGAGGGTGCGGACCTTAACTCTTTCTTGAAAACCCACCTTAGCTCAGCATCGACGTTAGCTCAGTCCTGACTTGCCTCCTTAAACCAGCCAACTAATGACTACGTGCCTGATTCTTCGTCGGAACACTATTAGCTTAGACTTTCAGACACCACTGGCTCTTCTCCACAACATGCGTGCCCTAACCTAAGACATCCAGATACTACCGGTATGTTAAACACTCTATCTGGCTTAAACTCCTCCAGTTCATATTTCAGCAACGCGTGCGACTCTAGTAACATTAGTTTGGGTCTCCCTTTGGTACCGACGTCTTTCTCTGTTAATCCTCTTAGTTCTTCGGCCACTGTTTTTGATGTCTCACTTCCGGGTCTTAACCAAACGTCAGCTAATAATTATAATTTACGATCATTACGTGTAGCACATATTAATGCTAGATCTCTTTTACCAAAGTTAAATTATATTATATACCTAATTTACCTACATAATTTAGATATTATAGCTATCTCCGAGTCGTGGCTCCATAAAGAAATTCCCAGTTCAGCGGTGGCGATTAATGGCTTCAATGTGATACGAACGGACCAAAGGAGCATTGTTACTCGTAAAGGGGGAGGCGTACTTATCTATATTAGAGAAGACCTGCGGTTCGACTTGTTAGTCGATGATTCGATGCCTCTTAGGGGGCGTTTAACAGAGGATATCCCTGTAGACATCTGCGCAATAATAATACATCTGAAAAAAATAAAAATTGGCTTCGTAGCTGTCTACAGGAGTCCTAAGTCGAATGCTGTTTGGGACGACGATTTGGAGGACCTGCTGATTCGTGCGAGTGGTGCAGTGGACTATATATTATGTGCAGGAGATTTCAATATCGATGTCTCTCGCACGGATCAGCCAGGTTGGGGGAAGCTTAATGATCTCACTTGCTCTTTTGCCCTAAATCAGATTATCGACGAACCTACGCGTACAACGGATAATTCCTCTTCGACAATCGATCTAATCTTGATAAGTGAAAAATTACAGCCGTCGGATTCTGGAGTCATTCAATTGTCGAAACCGTTTGATCACGATATGGTTTTCTGCATGTTAGATGTGGGAACAGTCTATAGGCCGGGTATATTCCGCTTTGGTAGGGATTTCAAAAGAGTAAATATAGATATGTTTGATATGGCGGCAAGAGCGGCGAATGGGGACAATGTACAAATGGCTGAAACTGTGGACGACAAGGTGAACTGCTTCTCTCAAACTGTCCTATCTTTGATAGACTCCTTTTGCCCACTTCGAAAATTCAGAATTGCGGGACCCAAACCTCCGTGGTTCTCAGATGCGGTCAAAAGGATGTCGCGATCCAGGTATAGAGCACGATCCAAATGGCGAAGGCACAGAACAGACCCCAATCACGCCAAATACACTTACCTCCGTAATCTCACAACGGCGGCCATGCGTCGCGAAAAGGTCGGATTTCTGTCTAGCTTCCCGGAAAGGCCCTCATCTAAGCGAATTTGGGAAAGGGTTAATCAAGCGGGAGTCTGGTCTGGGCAGGGAATATGCTCGTGGGGAGACCTTCCCCTTGATCCAACGGAGATCAACAACTTCCTCCTTGATACCCTCCCTCCAGCAACGGCATCTGTCAAAATAATCCAAGATCTCCTAGAGGCAGCCGAAGTTAGTAAACGCCAGCCTTTCCAATTTCACGAGGTTGACCTCGGTCAGTTGTATGCAGCGACTAAATCTATTAAATCTACGGCTACCGGCTCCGATGGTATAAATAGCTCCGCGATTCTCCTTTGTGTCCCCTCTTGCTTACCTGCTTTACTCGATATTGTGAACTCCTCTCTGAGGACAGGGATATTCCCTACAGCGTGGAAGGTGGGCATTGTCCGCCCTCTTCCAAAATGTGACCGACAAACTTCATACAAGGATTTACGCCCGATTACTATTCTTCCTTACCTGTCAAAGATCCTGGAAAAAATTTGCCTTTACCAGCTCTCTCCATACATAAGCAATAACGGGATCCTCTCAAATCACCAGTCCGGTTTCAGGAAAGGTTTCTCGGCGGCTACAACCCTGCTCCATGTTTCAGACGAGATAGGCCGGTCACTGGACCGTTCAGAAATCACTATTTTAGCCCTACTCGATCTAACTCGGGCGTTCGAAACCCTCGATCACCAACTTCTTCTAGCCAAACTAAAATTTGAGGGAATTTCTGGGAAAGAAATGTCTTGGTTTAGTGGCTCTCTCTCGAATAGAAGCCAGCGAGTTGAAATATCGAACACCTTAACCTCTCGATCGTCACCTATCCGACCACTAAGTAAAGGGGTCCCACAGGGTGCCGTTCTTAGTCCGCCTCTTTTCTCTGTTTACACCAACGACCTTCCAGAGCCCTTGAAGAAATTCCTGTCGATTTTGGAGGTGGTATACGGGGACAAGGTGAAAGTCACGATCCATGTGTATGCGGACGACACACAGGTATATGTCCGCTGCAAGCTGGACGATCTAGATGCAGGTACCGCAGTGTTTTCCCTGGCTTTAAAATTCATCACGAGGTGGGCTGAAGAGCGAGCTCTTGTTATTAACCCTGCTACATCCGTTATTCTTCCTATAGGCAACTTTAAAGATGCTCGTTTGCCCAACTTTGAGATAGGCGGATCCTTGTTGTCCATCGTAGCTCAAGCGAAAAATCTAGGTCTTAAAATGCAATCCAGTTGGAGTTTCGAGGATCATGTAACCACTAAAATCAAAGCGGCGTATCTACGTTTAAGAAAATTGTATCCTTTCCGTCGCTCCCTTCCACTCAGGGTGAAACTGTTGCTTTGTCAGTCATTGGTGCTGTCCCTTTTTGAATATGCGTATACGACATATGGCCCTTGCCTGAGTGCCACTCTGATAGAGAGGATACAGAGGGTGCAAAATGCGTGCCTCAGATTCACATATGAAATTAGAAACTACGACCATATTACACCCGCCTTGCAAGAATCTGGCTGGCTGAAAATGAAGCACAGATGGGAAGTGCAACTATGTGTCCTCTCTTTCAGGGTCCTCTCGCAGGGCATTCCGGAATATTTATTTGATATATTATCATTTGTAGAAGATAAGCGAGCTAGAAAATCTCTTGCAATGAGATCCGATGGCAAGCTATATGTCCCCCGAGCGAACACATCGAAAGGGGAGTCCATCTTTTCCTACGCTGCTCCGCGCCTCTTAAACAGCTTGAAAAACCCGCTGGCTTCCTATTCCATCCCCACTGTAAGGAAAGAAACAACTGAACGCCTTCGCACAGCAACATGATTTGTCTCTTCATTTTGAGTAATTTAATTCTTGTCTTCTTTTATCTTTAAGTTCCGTATTTTAATATAAGTTCTAGAGTATTTCGAATTATGGTACCACAATCAGTTTCTATATATTTCTGCAATGATCTAGAAAACTATATATTGACGCTATAATTTTTTAAGTTTCGTTTACTTATAGTTTAAGTTAGTTTAAGAGGGTTAGGTTTGAAAGCAGCTTCAAGCTGTACCTCGCCCTTTGGGTTCTTATGTTAACTCTGACTGCCATGTATCTATCCTTCTTGTTACGAACTCAATAAAGATTTATTAATATTATTATTATTATTATAGAGACTTCAAGTGAATTAAAAAAAAACTTTAAAATTTCTGTAGAATTCATGTGAATTCTACAGAATTAAAAATATTCAAAGAAAGTTAAAATAATTCAATGTGTATTCTATGGATTTCAAGATAATTAGAAAACATTTTTAAAAATTCAGTGATATCATGAATTCAGCAAATTCAAAACAATTCAGAGAGTTCAGAAAATTTTAAAACAATTCAGAGAATTCAGAATAATTAAGAGAATTGAAAGAATTCAGAAGAATTCTGAGAAATCGGAATGTTTCAGAGAATATCGGAAGAATTCAGAAAAATTCACAGAGTGCAAAAGAATTCACAAACTTCAAAAGCATTCACAGAATTGAAAAAAATTAGAGAATTGCAAAAGAATTCATAGAATTCAAAAGAATTTAGACAATTGAGAAGATTTCAGAAAATCCAGAAGAATTCAGAGAATTGACTAGATTTCAGAGAATACAAAAGACTTGGAGAAATTCAAAATAATTTATGGTGTACTGTAAAGGTTTCAAGAGAATTGCAAAAAACTTCAAAAGAATTCAAAGGAGCTCAAGAGAATTCTAAGAATTCGTTTGAATTCTACAGAATTAGAAATACTCGAAGGAAGTTAAAATAATTCAACATGTATTCTTAAGGAAAAGATATTTTCTAAGATTTAATATCTCGTCGCTTAGTTGCCGTGTGAAGTTGCACCATTGATGTTTTACAAAACGACGATTCCATGCATCTGGTCATCCTATTGTGATTTCGGCTACAGGCAATGTGGACACAAGATGCACTGAATATCTTAAACATTTAGGAGTCAGTAGGGTACTGGCAGTAGCTCAGAAGGCAGTTTTATTAAACACTTGTCGCATTGTAAGAAATTTTCTAGACCATCAGGAAGCAAGCGACGAAAATCTATGGTGTGGCAGATGGTAGCTCTAAGAAAGTATCCAGATGCGACTGTTGTCACCTTCATCGCTCCCGGCCGCAGTGTAAGGATAACAGCGGTAAGATACAAACTCAAAACTAGACCATGCTCCCAATTTTTTACCTACAACATCATCGCAGAGGATTTCAGACATCGTATTAAATTAACTCATGACATCCTCATCTCATCAGTCACTTGATTTAGTCCATGGCTATGATGAAAAACCGGGTTCACCCGAGAACAAGAAAAAACAATAATAATATGATGACCTGTGTAAGGCCGCTGTGTAAGGATAACAGCGGTAAAAGACAAACTGCAAACTACACCATGCTCCTAATTTTCTACCTACAACATTATCGTGAATGATTTCAAGCATCGTATTAAAATGACTTACAACATCCTCATATCAGCAGTTGAGCGTCCCCAAGAACCCTGAGCTTGTGGATATAAGTGTTATTAGACATCTTAATACTGGAGAGACCTATACATACCTGGGCGTGCCTCAAAGCCGCATTCAGGAAGTAATATCAGTGAAGGAGTCTCTCCGAAGCAGATACAAGCATCTTCTTCGACAGATTTGGTCTTCCAATCTGTCGGCGTTGAACGAGGTATCTGCGACTAGCATGCTTGCCGTCCCGGTTCTACTCTACTCGTTTGGGGTGGTTCAATGGACGAAGAACGAGCTTAAGGCCCTTGATGTCACCACACATAAGATCATGCATGTGCATAAAAGCTTGCATATCAATTCGTCAGTTCCTATATTATACATTTCACGCCGTCAAGGCGGACGCGGACTTCTGAATCTCCAGTGTCTTCATAACCGAATTGTTCTAAGTACAGCTTACATCGTTGTGAATGGCAGAGATCCTCTCCTAAAGATAGTCAGGAACCAGGAGATGATTGGCGAAGGAGCGTTCCTTTACAAAGCCGCGGAGCAAGCGGCAGAGACCCTTGGCCTGAATTTTAACAACAGAAGTGAGGAAAGTGCATTACTGCATCTAGATGCTTCACTTCTAAAAGCCGAAGTAAAGAAAGCAGAGTTTGGAAAATTTCACCAACAGCTACTCGACAAGAAAATGCACGGAAACTTTCACAGAAATGTAGAAAAACATTCCTTGTCGAAGGAGCAAACTTTTGGTCCCCTCAAATCATCAGGGTTTAATTCAGGTACAGAGGGTTTTATTTTCGCATACCAGGGCGGTGTCATTTCCACCTTAGCATACCGTGAGCGCATTTTATGTCAAGAAGTTCCCAGTGATAGGTGCAGAGCGTGTCATGCACACGTTGAGTACCTAGAACACATACTATCAGGGTGTCCGACCCACGCAGGAACTACGTATATCTATAGACATAATACGGCCCTAAGAGTGCTTTATTACCATCTTTGTCACTCTTATGGTGTTGGTCGCGACCCTGCCCTGCCGAGCGCTCTAAGGGAGGTAGAGTCAATTGTCCGAAACGAGAAGTGTCAAATTTTCTGGAACTACGATTTTCGGGCAGCAGTCTCCCTTGCGCACTCGAGGTCTAACATCGTTCTCCAAGACTTCGAGAAACGAACTATATTCGTGATCGAATTCTCGGCACCGTCCGAATACAACATCACTGCAAAGGAGAAAGAAAAAGAGGAGAGGTATCAAGACCTTAAAAGAGAGCTGCAACGACTGTAGCCAAAATATTCGGTGCAAGTAATTGCCCTTGTGATAGGTGCTCTCGGAGGTGCGAAACTATCACCGGTTCGTAACCTTAAAGCAATACCCGCGTGCCAAAAATATGCGAAGGCACTTGCGAGATGGATGCATAAAGCTGTCATCCTTGGGTCGCTTCGTGTCCTCAAGACACACGAGGGTTTTGCCGGCCTGTCGTTGTGATTTCGTCGTTCCCTGTGACCACCCATTTCACGGTTGTGAGACGTGACCCTAGGTGTGATTTACCGCGGTTCTACTGGGGGCTATTGACATTTTTTTTAGATGACAGTTGCTCTCACTGGGACCCTGCGGTGGTTGTTTAACTCTTTTTTTAAATTATATATATATAAGGGTGACTAAAAAGTCCCGGGACGGTTGGATATTTCCTCCGGTAAAATATTTTTCAAGAAAGTGAAGGTCATTCCTGAAGTAAATTTCGACGAGGAATTCAATGGTGACCTTCATTTTGACCTTGAATTTGAGCTTCATGGCTTTTTGAAGGTCAACTTTGTTTTTTTAAATAGAAACCCCCTTTTTTACATCTGTAATCGATAGAGCGGAAAATTCTACGTTCAGGTATGTACCCAAATCATAGGTCAATTGTAACGTTCAAGGTCAATTAAAGGTTATTTGAAATGAACAAAGTTTTCCAATAGGTCAGTGCAATTCCTGAAGTATTTTTCAACGGGGAATTCAATGGTGACCTTCATTTTGACCTTGAAGTACACCTTCATGGCTTTTTGAATGTAAAATTTGTTTGTTTTTTTTAAATGGAAACCCCCTTTTTTCACATATGCAATCGATAGATCGAAAAATACTACGTTCAAGTACGTACCCAAATCATAGGTCAAGTGGAACGTTTCAGGTCAGTGAAATGTTATTTGAAATTAACAAAGTTTTTCAAGAGGTCAGTGTAATTCTTGAAGTAAATTTCAACGAGCAATTCATTGGTGAGCTCTGTATTGATCTTGGTGATGATCTTCAAGGTTTTTTCAAGGTTTTTTCCAAGCAGTTTACGTTTACGTTTAGCATTACCCAGGAACAACGACGTGGACGTAGTAAATTCTGTTCCCTTTGGGGTGCTTGATTAGCGTGAGTCCCCTTGCCTCTCAGGTTTCGGGGTGCTTGATTAGCATGAGTCCCCTTGCCTCTCACGCTTCAGTGAAGATGTTCGGGTCCATATCATCTCACATGCGGCAAGTCTCTCTGCGGTAAGTCACACCTGCGGCATCTCTACCTAGCGGCATCTCTCACCAGTGGAAAGGGGACCAATATTATTTCCGTGGCTAGTCACAGGGGTGCCTTCCCGCCCCCATGAGACGTTGGAAAAGGGGTAGGGGTTTGACCAACATTATTTCTTTGGCCAGTCACAGGGGTGCGGTGAGAGATGCCGCAAAAATGTCAATTTTACTGTGAAAAATGCCGCGCGGGAGAGAAGCCGCTAGATAGAGATGCCGCAGTTGGGACATGCCGCAGAGAGACTTGCCGCATGTGAGATGATATGTACCCAGATGTTCGAACTGAAAACCTTGAGTTTCTTGACAAAAAGTTATGCGTTTGTAAAAATGAGTTAGAAAATACTCGAGAGGCGTCAGATCAGGAGATCTAGCAGGTCACTCGATTTCACCCCTTCTTCCAATCCACCTGTGAGGGAACTGAGTATCCAAATATGCTCGAACCACCCTACCGTAATGAGCCGCTGCTCCGTCCTGCTGGAATCAAATATTTTGAAAATTATCGCCTGTAATCTCCCTTATTCTTGGTACAATTTTGTTTCTGAGAAGCTCTTCATATGCACGGGCATTGAGAGTACCATCGATGAAGAAAGGGCCTATCAATGTATCATTCAAGATACCGGCCCAAACATTAATCTTTTGTGGATATTGTGTGTGACAATTTTGCCTGTTAACTTCAGCTTTTAAAGTGAAAGTAGCTTCATCTGAAAATACTGTATTGTACAAGACAAGAGGATCTCTATCAATTCTGTCCATCATAATTTCACAAAATTCAACCCGACGATCAGGATCGTCTTCATTGAGCTCTTGTACCAGATGAACTTTGTAAGGATGGAAATTAATGCTTTTTAAAATATTTCGCACTGTCTCAGGAGCAACGTCACACTCATCACTAGCTCGACGTAAACTAAGGTGTGGTTTTTCAACAAATGCTTGAGCTATGTCCATCTGCATCTCCTCAGATCATGCAGATTTTGGCCGACCAGTTCTCTGAAGGTCCTTGATATATCCATGATTCATAAAGCGCCTTACAGTGCTTTCAATTGTTGATTTTGAGACAGGATTTAACCCTTCTCTATTACGAAAAGTGCGATTAAAAAGCAAACGAACTTGATCATAAGCTCGAACTCGATCTCCCCAACCACGCATCATTAATATAGATATCCTCTCTCGTTCAGAAAGTTTAGCTTGCGCCATAATAATCTTTTAGCGAAAGATAGTAAGTATGTACTCGTAATACGTAAATTTAGTTTCGATTCGTAATATTCGTATGGAGATAGAAAAATGGTATAGGTCTTATGGTATCGCCTTAGGTATTGACTTAGGTATCGAAAAACGGTATAGGACTTTTCGATATAACTCTTTGGGGAGGAACAGAACTCTCACCAGAATTCCTGGAACTTTTAATGAAAAATTTCCTATTTGATTTTACAATATTCAAAACGCTGTAGCCAAGATCAATACAGAGCTCACCAATCAATTTCTCGTTGAAATTTACTTCAGGAATTACACTTACCTCTTGGCAAACTTTGTCAATTTCAAATAACCTCTAATTAACCTTGAACTTTAAAATTGACCTATGACTTGGGTACGTATCTGAACGTAGAATTTTCCGCTCTATCGATTGCA